>PVIR01010913.1:0-48602 GCA_004026965.1 Petromus typicus | reverse complement strand
ATCACCTTTTGGGTGGTTCAGAGACTTCACTAGGTGTTTTCCTTCAACAGGGTTGTGAAAAAGTAATGTGTTTTGAAGTTAGTAAGCTCTATATATTTCAACCAGTGTGAATCAGTTAGGACTTTGGAAGTCAGGTCAGACATTTACTTTCTTCAATTTTGCTCCCTTATATGCAAAAATTTTAAAATAATGCCTACAGCACACTGATATCCAGAGAATTAAACTACATATGAGACAGTAGCTGACATAATGGTGATTTTTTTAAAAAGCTCACTTTCTGGGCTGCAGGCCTCATTAATATGATGGAAGGTAAGTAGAAATCAAGAACAGATAATGATATATAATCACAAATCATCTGATAATCACTGCTGGGGTAGAAGGAAATAATTGCTATTTTCTCATAATATGAAACAAGAAAAATCACCCCAAACCAGTGAGGTTAAGCATGTCTGAAGTATCAAAATGGCAATCATTCACCTCATTTTGTGTCTCTCTCAAACCAAGAAAAGGTTTAACTTCCTTGTGAGTGAGTCTTAATCAGGTCTGAGCAGGAGATGAGACTAACACCCAGAAGTTCACAAGTGTCACATAATCTCACTGGGGGTTCATGGGGTCTCCATGCCTGAGAAGCTGTTTAAATTCATCTGGTTAAAGAATAACTGAACTTTGCAGGAATGATCAACCCAAAATTGCAAAGCAAGTGAAACTAAATGCTTGCAAACTCCAAAATCCATCTTCCCCTACTTTTTAATAGTTCTTGGACAGTCAAGCTATGTTGTGATCTCATAGTATATTAGGTGTCAGTGTTTATATTATAGATATATTCCTGTCTCATTTTCTGAGTGTTCTCACTGCTTCCTTTTTTTCCCCTTCTTTTCTTGGGGGGTATATTCAGTAGTTCACAGAATGTCCCTTATAAAGTGGTTAACAAAAGACTAATTATTTAATATTGTGACTATATTTGCAGACTCATCACTGGTACAAGAAGGGTATATTTTGACCATTGATTTTTTTAATATTTTATACAGTCAACAATAGGATTTATCTTGGTAATGACACCCTAGGACAGAGTCTTCCCAGTGGGAGCAAATCCAAAAGGCCTTTGCCCTAGTTTGAACCTGATTAAATACTCCAGAAAGAAGCACATGGTACATTTCAGTTTAAATACATCCTCAGGTGCTTTGCAAAAACTCGTTCTGGTGCAGTTAAACCCATGAACCCAGGGAGGGGTAAATTGAACCATGTGAAAATAGCATTCTTTTTTATATAAAGTTCATCTGCCCCTGCTGTTTATTATCCACCTGGAGTCATAAGCTTGTTCTTGTGAGACCCCAGTGTTTGCTGTATAAATTATGATTTATGTGGAAAATAGGGAGTAAAAGCACCTTTTTCACACAGGTGTTACTATCAATTGGGAAGCAGCCTATAAAAAGTTAGAGATGAAGATAAGACTGTTGTTTTCAGAGCAGACTTTCTAGTTAAATTAAATGGAAACCTTAAGACACTCTTGCTATAGATCATTGGTAATTCCCTGGTGCCCCAGAAGAGCCTCATAAAGAGGCAATCTGGTAATCAGCAGCATCGTCTAACAATTTGCTAGAAGGAAATTTCATTTATTTAGTTTTATTTTTTTAGCACTTTCCCCACATGATGGTAATTTTAACAGACAGTGTGATTCAAAGGATTTGCCTCAAGTCGCTAATTATTCCAATCTAGACTAGTCTCTCCAAGGCCCAATTATAGCAATGCCCCAGAGAGTTAATACTCATTTAAACTTCTGGAGCAGTCAGTGTGCCATCTTTCTGGTTTGTAGTTTGCCGAAGTATGATTATTTCACCAGATACTTCACCTGATAAGAGCGTTATCTTTACTTGCTAGACCATTTTTTTCCTGAACATTTTTATATGTATTTATTCATTCATTTATTCAAACTATCACTTACTTTTGTGATACATATTTAGATGCAGACAGTATAGATAATGCAAAGCAATATAGAGAGGAAAATTATTCCTCACCATAAGGAATTTAACCCTTAGCACCAGAGATACCAAGTGCAATCACATATTGTGTGTAGATGATTTAGAGAAAGCTAACAGTGAGACACAAAGTGGGGGGATTCATTATCCAATAGGTAAGGTAAGAATCAAGAAAGATGTCCTCTAATGTTGAATGTTATTATGATGTGAATTCATAACGTACCAATAAAGATAACTGAAAAAAAAGAAAGATGTCCTAGCCAATTCTCTAAGATTTGCTTATGAAAATTATCTTCTGGGTTAAGAAGTAGGAAGGTAAAAATTCATCTGTTACATTAGCAAAACTGGGCCAGGTACTGTACATGGCTGAACATAATATTAGCTAACACCAAGGGTATATGTTATTTTAGTCATTGTTTTAATCATTTTATATACCTTTAATTTAGTTAAAATAATTCATCTCAAATAGTTAGATATGATCTTGTTTGGAACTTTGAATGACTTTCTTGGACTTACAGATGTCTGCCCTGCCCTGTGGGATCAACTACTAGGATTATTGGTGAACATCTGTCTCACCCTGCAGAATCTTCTACTACAAGGATTATTACACTAGGATTATTGGAGGATATATGCACTGCCCTATGGGAAAATCTTCAGCTACAGGGATTCTTTTGGATATCCACCCTGCCTTATACATGCTAGGATTTGGGGTGTGAAGATGTGGTACTAATAAAGGTGCATCAATCTCCAGGTATTGGGTTGCTGCCTTCTCTTGCTGCTGCTCAGAGTAGCAAGAGTCAAGTCTGGGCTTAGACTTCTTCACAAGGTCTCAATTTTGTTGTTTGTTAATCCTTTTACTGTGGGACTCATGGGGGATGGAAGCTTGCCATGAGGGTTCTGGCTGCGTTCTCTTCCTCTATCTCCCATATGATCTTCATTTATATAGATGACTAAACTGAAGGTTGGGACTTACACAAAATCACAGAGCTGGTAAGAAATAAAATTCAAGTTACGTAATTTTATTGTATGGCAGTGTTCTTAATCATGATGTTGCATATTGAAGAGCTCACAAGCTATTCCAAAAATGTTTCAGAATCATATTTATGAATTTAATCAGAAATATACCACTATCCAATAATGAATTATAACAAAAGTAGAGCAGAAACCATCAAGACTGCACATGGAAGACTAGACAAGAATGGTGACTTACAGAGAGTGATGAGGTCTATAACTATAATAGTGCAGTACAAATGGAACAGGACAGATCTGCATGTTGTTAAGGGGATAGTCAAGGGAGCCAGGTAAAGAATAAAGATGGGGGAAATGGGAGGTGCTTGTAACTTCCTGGCATGGATCACTACGCACAAATGAATTCTCTGTGTAATTTTAAATGCAATAATCACAGGCATTAGACTTTCAGAATTGATGGGGCAATAGCCAACACCTCACCTTACACTGCAAACTCAAAAATAGCAGTTTATATTCACGGTGTGAGATTTAAGTATCGGCACATCTGGAGGCATAATTCTCTATGCATGAAGTTTCTTTCAGCACACGGCACTGAACAGGTTTCTTCCTCCTCATAACAGATACAGAAAAGGATTCTCTCTCATCAGTCTCACAAAAGCTGCTCCTCGTGCTGTCAGCTCTGCAGTGACCTTTTCTTATTGCCTGAGTAATGCCTGCCGAGCCCATTTTGTAACAAATACAGATTGCTTTCCTTCTCCTTCTGTCTGCTGATGGGCTGATTAATAGCAGCACAAGTGGTTGCTGCTTGAGATTAATTAATCACCTGTCATAATTGTTCAGCAGTTAAATAACTATTAATCTGGATGCTAGTCAGAGCGAAAGCTGACAGGGTTAGGAAATAGAGAAGAGTTCTCACCATGAAATGAGAACTAAGCTTTTGCTGAAACTTTGCTTCTGAAAGTCAGACTGGGCTACATTTGGGAAATCATCCTAGAGGTCTTTCTTAGTATGAAAGATTACAGGGTAAGACTCATCATATGCTTACTATTAAACTACTACAATTTGTCCTTTACAATAGTAATGTAATAAGCAATATATTAATCTCAAAACTATATGTCATCAATGAAACTGGGAATGAAGGCAACCTACAAGATGCAAAGCACCAAACAAAAATATGTCCTTGAATGTGTGGAGGGCATGGGAAAACAGTAATAGTACCCTGTCTCTTCCCAACACAAAAGGAGAAGAGAAGGGCTCTGTGAGGTAGATGCAATTGAGCCTTATTTCCCATCTTGCTTGCTCCTCTAAAAAGTGGTAGTAGGTTTTGCAACAGCATTCAGGTAGCTCAATACATGAAGGAGATGCTTCTGTGTCCTAAGGGAGTGCAGGAGAAGGAAGGTTCTGGAAGACCTAACACGGAGCCAAGTTGGAGGCACAACCCCGGAGGGAGAGACCTTTCCATGGTAAAGATGATAAAGTGTTTTGTTTCATTTGTTTTGTTTTTCATAATGAGGATTTGGGAATGGTGGAAATTGATAGAGACTTTAAGTTCTTTATGTGACAATTATTGAACTTTTGTGATATTAGTTATATTATGCAAGGATCCTTTGGCATAATTGAGCCTGTTTTATGGTCCAAATAAAGTCAGGACAGATGAAAAAGAGATAATTGGAAAGTGAATACTTAGGGAAACTCATCAGGATGAGCTACTGTGGATGTAACCAATATCATTGATTAATATTGATTACTACTTCTTATTGGCAGTACTAATAAGACACCAATATCAAATCAGATGAGTGATAAAAATAAAATGTCTTCTTGGCTATCTGGCATGCTCTGGCACGTGCAGAGCAATCTGTGGGTTCCACTCAGTGTGCATCCTATATGCTGAGGTCCCACCCTTGTACTGAGCTCTATCCTTTTGGCTCTCAGATATACTAGCTTCTCATTTTCTTCTTCTCCGTCTCCTTTTGCTTCATTATAACAACATAAACAATGCATTAAGATCAGGCTGAGCCCTTTGTTTTCTTTAAGTTCATTTATACCACAAAGCCCTAAGATTTGCTGAAGAACATTAACAAAATCCAGGAAGACAGGAAAGGTAATTGTGCATCTTTGGAAACAGTGTAAAATGGGCTCTTGGAGTAAGGCTAATTTCAAACTTGACTCTATCACTTACTGCTTAATTGCATCTGCATCGGTAGTTAGGAACCTCCAGTTTACTCTACTAAATCATCTGTATATCAGGAATAAATTGCCTCCTATACAGGAATATCATGGGCAGTTAGTTTGTGAATGACTTAATAGTATTACTCAATAAGCACTTAATAAATGATAAAAACCAGAATTAAGAACAGAACAGTGTCACCTATTACTAGAAATCACTCCAATCAATAACATTTACTCTGAATTATGTATAATAACCATCTGTTTTCTGTTTTTTATCCCTACTCACCCCTATGATTATGTTAAGATCTGTGATTCTCTAATAGTAGATTTTAATTTGATATCATTCTGTGTTAGGGCATGAGCCTGTACAAGGGGAGAGCACGCTTTGGAAATGAAGGAATGGATGGGGTGAGACCTTTAATTAAATAATACCAGAAAGTAGAAACAAATCAGCAAAAGAAAGGAAAAAAATCGTACAATAAATTTTCTCATGAACAGGAGACAAGGGGGTCAACCTGTGGACAACTTGACTCTGTAAGTCTAGCTTTAAGAAATACTGTGCAATAAAGTACTATGCTACCTTATCTAATTGCTAAAAACTGTGCTGTTCTACCAAATATATCTCAGTTAGAACATTTTAGGCTCCTCTTTGTCATATAACACACTGAAATGCCAAGACTGAGGTGAGAAGCTTCAGGAAACAGGAATATATCACTAGTAACTAGTCCACCCTCCCTCGTGTGAAATGTTATTTGAAAGCAGAGGCCTACTTTGAAGACATAGCTCATTTGGGGACCTTGATGTTTGTACACTGTCTTGTATGTCCTCTCTTCTTCACTTCCTCTTGAATCTGAAGTATTGCACACAAAACAAGGTGGATTCCCCAGATTCAGCTGCTAAGCACATAACCAGAGCAAAGCTAAGTCTGCTGCTGTGTGGCTATTTGTTTAGATGAGAAACAGCCAGGTTTGAAATCCACTTGAATTATGACAAATGTCTAGTCATCATATTTAAGCTTATTACAGAGAGAAGCAATACATTTTTCAGCAATGTCTCAGTTATTCTAAATCAAGCATTTGTGAGACTTGACCTATAAATTACATGTTCAAGAACATCAGGATTTAACAAAAGCAAGTATTATGATTAATGTTTCTTGTGCCAGGGGAATTAATGATTTTCTATTAAGAAATACTACACTCATGAGTCTTGGTCATAAATGGATGAGAAATTCTATTAAGTCACTTACACTTATATTGCATTTTTAAAATGAGTCTTCAAACTTCTAACATGTGAGTTAAACCAGATAGAGGAACATCTAGTCACTCGCAAACCATATGCTTTGTAAGGTATCAAAAAGAAAGTCAAACACCTTTTTTAAAACTCTTCTAGTTGCTTTCAAAATACAGTAAAGTATCCCAGGATGGCTCCTGTCCTGTGACTACTTTGCTGACCACTTATCCTTTCCACAGCCAGTCTCATGTCTGTATAGTGCACTGTATAGTGCTCTAGATATTGAAATCATATTCAAGTGAGTTGGTATGACCTCCTCTTTCACTTTCTTGCTTCTTCAAAACGGCTCCCTTTTGAGCCGGAGTATGCTTCCTCTGCTTGTGTGAGGGCTCTTCAGTTAATAAGGCAACTTTTCTATGAAACCAGTGCTAATTACTCTGGCAGTCAATATGCTCCTTCACTTCTAGTCTCATTCATCACAAGAATGCTTCTACATTCTCGTGGTACAGTGTTCTGAATCACAGGACTTCTCCCATGGTCTGTGAAAGTGGATAAGTACTTTGTTTGGACCACTCTTCTGTACTAAAAATCTTACACAATCACTTACAACAGTTGACCTTTGTATGTGTTAATGGAAGAGTGAGCTAAAGAGTGAGTAAGAGGAAGAATAAAATGCTATAAGAATGAATAGATAAATTGTAAATAGACAAATCTCTAAATATAAATAATAATTGTATTTTTACTATATAGAATATCATTGTATTTATGGGCTGTCTGAATGAAGCCAATAAATTATATACAGAAAGTTGTATGTAAAGCACAAGAAAAGGTTATACTTAGGATTAATTCTTGGAGCCAGGGGTAGTTTCCATAATTAGAATAGAAAGAAAAGAATCAATTGGAACAAAAAATGGAATCAGTCACTGTTTCTTTCTCTCTTTTTCTCCTAGACAAGATTATAAAAGAATCCAAATAGACAGAACTCTTAGGGTTGTGATCTGTCCATTAGTTAACATATCAGTAGTTCTTGGAGAGAATCTTATGTTAATAGATGGAGAATGTAAAAATAGTCTTTCTCTTCTCCTAGAAGTTCAACAGAATATGAAACACTCATGGACCCTGGGACCTATGTGATACATAAAGGGCAATACAAATACAAACTTATATAATAGAAAAATGTTGGCTATTAATTTTTTGCTTATGTTCCCCTTTATTCTCAAAATTTTCTGAAAGGTATAGACCAGCGATGACGAATATTTAAAAACTGACTGCACAAATTCAGCCCACCCAAATTTAAAGACCCAGTTCAAAAATGGGCATCTGAAATGAACATACTTTTCAGAGGAAGAAGTAATAGTAGCTAAGAAATATATGAAGAAATGCTCAAGATCACTGGTCATTTGAGAGATACAGATGAAAAGAACACTGAGATTTCATTTCACTCCACAAATAATGGCTGCTATTTCAGAATTAGCCAGCAACAAATGTTGCTGAGAATGTGGAGAAAAAGGAACAATTTTCCACTATTTGTGGGAGTGTAGACTCGTACAACCTCTATGGAAATCAGTGTGGAGATTCCTCAAAAAGCTAGGATTGGAGGTTCCATTTGACCCAGTCATCGCTTTGCTAGGCATATACACAAAAGAATTAAAAGATTCATTTCATAGTGACATATGTGCACCCATGTTTATAGCAGCTCAATTTGTGATAGCTAAATCTTGGAAACAAACCAAATGTCCATCACCTGGAGACTGGATGAAGAAGATGTGGTTCTTTTATAGAATAGAGTACTACTCTGCAATTAAAAATGATAAGATTGAGTCATTCATACTCAAATGAATGTACCTTGAGGACATCCTCATAAGTGAAATAAATAGGTCATAGTAATATAAATATTGCATCTTTTCTATGCTATGAAAAAGGAAGATGTAAATTAGTTCTAGTATATATAGTTGATACTATGAAATAGAAAATATTTGAAAGGAAAGACGATGTCGGGGTAAACAATGAGGGGGGTAAGAATGTGATAGTAATTTTAAAAAGGAAACAAAGCTCATGTATATAGGGGATAGGAGTTGCAGCGTGGGTGGAGGAAGGGGAAAAATGAGAATCAAGTCATGTTATACTCTGCTACAAACACTTAATGTTGAATGTGATGATGGTATGTATTCATAATGTACCAATAAAGATTTGAATTTTTTAAAAAATCCAATCTAAAACCTACTTTTTTATTGCAAAGTGACAGTGTTGTAATTAAACCTGAATATGAGATTTTATTTTAGGAAACAATGTTATTAGATACTGGGCTGCTGGGGCAAGTTGGTTTCTGTGCTACAGTGAGGGCTGGCTATGTTGCTTCCTCGGGTCTGAGTTCCACCCCTGGAGAAGACTATCTCAACTGTGCAAGGGGTCTAAACTGGTATTCTCACAAAAATAATTCCCGCATAGAAAGACTCAGATCCTATGATAAGTGAGATCTTAAATGTTGCTAAGGCTTCCTGATCTTTCATAAGGTTGTCTTTCACCAGAACCATATATCTGACCTTTTGAATCTTATAGCAAGTCATGTCCACCAGTAAGTGCCACTATTATCATCCTTGATGCAGTGGCTGACTCCACATAGGCATTCACTAATATTTGTGTGATTTCATGGCTTTTAAATATTAAAGAATTTTCCTAGTCATTTAGGAACTAACACAAACGCCTAAAATGCACCATTTTAAATAATGGACAACACCAGGCTTCATAATGGTACTGATAATAATAAGAAGAAAAAGTACACATAATAAAGCCAGGGCTGAGTTCTGACCTCAATATTTTCTATGTTACCATAGTTAATGACTTAATATTTTAGGCCTTAATTTGATAAAACATGCAAAGTAAAATTTATTATTCCTATAGCAACGTTTATTGTAATAATTAAATGAGATGAATTAGCACCTTAAGCTAACAATAAACCTAATTGCCAAATTAACATTTGGAACAGAAATGGCTAACTGAGCCCAGAGATGCTTGCTCTTTTTCTGTAATGTAAATTTGTTCTTAGATTTAACTAAGAGAGCCATTTCATCCAAAACTACTGAGAACAAGAAGCTACATGCACTTTGTTTATGCTATGCAGTCTGCTTTGTATTTTCCTTATGACTTATACATATATGAGATCTGTTTTAAAATACAGTCATGAAATTCTTTTCTATGTTTAATTTCTATTTCACTGCTATATCCCCAGCATATACAATGCTGTCTTATTAAACAGGGTTGTATTAATATATTAATGTATCTACACATTCATGAATTATTGAGTCTATATATATTATACTATACTAATCTGTGCTACATATCATGCTAGGCATACTGCAGGATTATCTCCTTCCTGGGAATCTGATCGTTGTTAACATCATTCAATCAAACTCCTCAAGCAAACACCTCAAATTTATAACACTTTCAAATATTTTTACTTTGATCTTTGCTTCACTCCATAGTTCTGTTGTCTCCTAATGCAGATTCCAATGGAACTGTCCAGTTAGCTTCTGACCTTTGACTTTTGATTGGACGTTTTACATTCATATTTATTTCTTCATTTGACTCTTACAATTGTAACAAAATAAGAGATACTGCTATTAATCATATTTCACTGCTGAGAAAACTGAGATTCAGGCTATAACAATTAGAAGGTGATAGAATCAGAATACAAAATCTGGTTCCTGGAGCTGTATTTTATGTCTCTCAAGTACTGCAAAGGAATTTTTATTCTAGTAACTGTTAGCAATAGGCTTTGCCTATGCCAGTGACAGAAAGTGGAAATTGAATAACAGTCATCTCCTAACAATTCCTGTCATAAAATGTCCATTTATTTTTTCCTTAACAAATGTTTTCTTTTTTCTCTAGGGTACCAGGGATTAAACTTTGAACCTTCAACTTGCAAGGCAGGCACCCAGAGCACTGAGCTAAATCCCCAGTATTACAAATCTCTGTTTTCAATTGAATAAGCTTGAACTTTCTACCACCACCTCCTCCTTCCCTTCTCTCTTCCTTCTCCTCCTTCTTCCTTTCTTCCTTCCTCTTCTTCTTTCCCTTCTTCTTTCTTCACCATATTCCTAGCACATGAATGTACCAATTTTGACCTTAGGTCTTGTCTTTCATATTATTTTAGACAAATGTCGTCACTTGGGATACATAGAATTTATCATTGGCTTTTGCAATCTTGCATTATCTTGCTGATGCTGGAAGCATCAGAATATCATTTTAGTACTTCATCCAGATCAACTGTCATCAAACCAAATTTAGTTTCTTTTCACTGTGGAAGAATCATATTTCATTTACTTACTCTTAGGTAATTATAGTTGCATTTGTAGCTAATTATTCCTGAAAACTCTGTATCCATCTTCCATAAGCCTCAGAATACAAGTCTTAGGTTATTTATTATATTACAGGGTATATAATAAATGAGTTTGGATTGAAATTATGAATTCATCACTACCTACTCATCTGATGCTGATCAATGAATTGTAAAACCATTAGAGGGAGAAAGAAATGAAAGAACTGGAGGGAGAGACAGAAGAAAAGTGAATGGAAGAAACACAGTACAAAAAAATAGTTCATCTAAAAACAGTATGAGGAGAAAATTCTAAGGATAACTGAGTCAAAATAGAATGCAATTTTGATTTCAAGCCAGAAAATGAAGATTTTTATTCATAAGATTTGAAGGCCTTTTTTGATTTGGAAGATGTTTTTGACATTTATATGTCTCTAAACATCCTTAATATAAAAGAGAAAACTGTTTTGTTGCTTTGCAAAAATAGCAGAGACCTGCAAGGGAAAGTGGGAGAGGACATTTTAGCTAAGAGCTTCTGAGAGTCCAGTCCATACCCAGTTAGTACCAAGGCAGAGATATCCCAGTGTGAAACAATGATGGAACAAACTCCTCACTTCACAGCCAGCAGGAACAGAGGGCAGGGGATAGAGTCAGAGTGGCAGAGCACAGGAACCAGATGAAATTAGTACACAAGGTCCTGCGTCCTTGCTTCACCTGGACGTACCCAGATATCTGCTTTATTGATAAAGCATCTCTTAATCCAGACAAGTTGACAGTCATGATTTACCAGCATAAGCCTCAAAAAACATAATATATTAGAATGTTTTATGCAAACAGATTGTTTTTCTTGTACCACAGCATGTGCATGTGTATCCAATATTGATAATAATCAAATCAACTATCTCATAAAAATTTTCATATCTGTATAAAAAGTCCCTTTTTCTGACATCTAATTGAGATGAGTTTTATAATAAATTATTGTAGAATATCTGTCAATTTGATTAAGAAGTAGGATATATTCCCTTCAAAATCAAAAGCTACACACCTAAAATTAGCATAATAATGGGAAATAGGATTACTACAAATCCTAAAATAGAGAAATTAAAACTCCCCAGAGAGAAACAAATGGTTAATGCAACTTAATCAACATCTCAACATGTTAAACTTTGTAAGAATATTGTCAACAACTAAACATGTTAAACTTTAGAAGAAAAGCTCATGTGTGTGTGTGTGTGTGTGTGTGTGCGCGCGCGTGCACGAGCATGCATGTGTGGTAATGATTAAATGAGAATATGACTTTAATGTACTTACCTTTATCCTCACTCTGTGAAAGGGAGCATTTCTAGTATTTCTGACAGAGATGGATCTGCTACATTCTCTTTACACGGAGGTGACTAACTATATAAATCTGTCTCAATATAAACAAATTAAATGGATCTTTAATTCTACTTAGCCAGATCCTAAAATTATTCCTGGTGATTTCAACATCATCTGCCCAGAGGTGAGGTGTAAGAGGAAAGAACTTGGAGTAGGAAGAGAAAGCTAACAAGGGAGATTATAGTTACACTTTCTTAGTTTTTATGGCTTAAAAAAAAAAAGACTGTACAAATGCCAAGTTCTTGTGAGGTCACCATGAAAATCAGGAGTGGCCATTCTTTAGCTTCATAGTAAAGTTTGTCTCTGAAAATAAAATAGAAGTATATTTTGATATTTTTCTATAAAATAGGAATTCTGAATAAGGTTGTTTAAAGATGATAGAAAAAAAACTATGATGTGGTAATTGTAAGTTGGAGGTGGAGGGAAAATAAACAGGAAAGCACTCATCCTTGGAAAGGTAGTCACCAGGGGATACTAAATAATTGACTATTAAGACAACAGACAACACAACCTCTTTAAGGGAGATAGATCTGAAGGAAAGTCACACTAATGAACTGTGTCCAACAGTACACAAACAGTAATGGAAATCTGGCAAGAGGCTAATTTTCTCTCCACTGTGACCATATGCTGAAGGTGTTAATGACACTAATTGCTTGGGGAAGATTCTGTAAAGTGCATTTAATACACTTCATTGAAAATTTTAACAAAAACATAAGATTTCAAGGTTGCAGTCTTTAGACCTTTTGAAACTAGTCACAATTTATCTTAGTTGGCTTTGATATTAAAAGAAAGTTCTAACATCCCACCAGCATAGATCAAATAAATATTTTTCAACCAAGGAACTAATGTTCACAAAATAAATTCTTCATGATGTTGGCCTAATTTCTGACCAACACAGAAGAGAGTGCACACTGAAACTAAACACACACATTTGATAACCCAGTGGCTCCAAGAGAGCAAAAGTGCAAGGAAGACAACAGGCAGAAAGTGAAAAACTCTGCATACCTCGAAAGTATCTAAATACAACCAAATCAGTGTTATTTAATTTCTAAATATGTGACTACTTAGAAAGTTGTGTTCAGCATGATTAGATTATCCAAGTAAACTCTAAATTGTGGTTAGCCATGAAAGGCATGGAACATAACGTTAGTTAAGCCTGGCCTAGTGAGCTGGGAGCTAAGTACAGGGCCATGTATGACTGTGGGTAGCACAGGAAACAATACATGTATGGGTTTACCAGAAATAAAGCTCCTACCTCCAACTTCAGAAGTCACCACTGTTAAAAAACAGCAAGTTCATGAAAAAATAAAAGGTAATGATAAGTCTTTTGGACAAATGTGAAACTAAGAAAAGAATTATTGGCTTTTTAATCTGCCCTTTTTTGCTAACAATAACTCTTCCAATATTTTACAGGATTTGGGTTATGCAGCTGTGTGACTGTAGACTACACCATTTCAAGCATTTTGTTGTATTCTGCTATAGCTAGAGGGGCAAGTGTAACATATTGCAGAAGCTGTGGACTCAAAAGCATTTTTTTCAGGGCCCGGGATATAGCTCAGTGGTTCTGGCGCCTGTCTTGCAAGTACAAGGTCCTGGGTTCAATCCCCAGTAACCATATAACAATACTGGGCATGGAGACTCACCCCAGCAGCAATCAGTACCACATATCACATACCACAGTGCCGGGTGTGGTGGCTCATGCCTGTAACCCCAGCACTCGGGAGGCAGAGGCAGGAGGATTGCTGTGATGTGAGTTGGAGGCTAAGCACAGGGCCAGCCTGAACTACAAAGTGAGACCCTGTCTCAAAAAAAAAAAAATTAAAAAATTAAAAAATTTTTTTAAAAAAGCATTTTTTTTAAACTGTGAAGCCTTTCCTGTCCTATCCCTGTGCTCCAGATGGAAGATGAAGGACTCCGTCACAGTGCAGAGGAAGCAGCCTCCCCCACCACATCACTCTTATCACTCTCAGACTCGCACCTCAGATTAGCAATTATGTAGCTGCATGAGGTGGTAGCAAATGCGTGGTGACATCTCCATCTGAGCAAGACAGTGAACAGTTTAAATACAGAAAAAGGGAAGCTGGAATAAGTTATGGAGCTGCTGTTCCACTTTAGCCCAGCCTGCAGGGTAAATTGGAGATATGTCATTTTGCAAACCACCCCAAATCTTCCAACCACCTGTTTACATAGGGCATCTCTCAGCCCAGTGGCAGCCAGGCTTGGTGGCAATCCCATGGGGAAATAGTGGCCTAGGAAGTACGATGTCACAAACAGGAGAATCTCCCTTATCCCAGGCACCGCAGACATCGAGAGACAGAAACACAAAGAGAAGTGACTAGAATTTATGATCTCCAACCTAGGTGGTCGGCCTATAGCTCGTATCCCCCAGTCAAGTGAGCATAACACTAACTGTAAAGAGAGAGAAACTGGGTGGAAGAGGACAGACAACTTGGACAACTGTGGAACAAGAGATAACTTGGAGACAGAAAAAGGTGGTGAGACACGATCCAAAAGGTCCTGTGCGGCTTAGGTCTCTCCCAGCACTGCTCACAGTGAGAAGAACAAGACTGAGAGAAATTTGAAGAACAGTGATCACCAGACTACTCAAGTAGCGGGGTTGAGGAAGGAGCAAGATCCATGCTGACTGGGGATGTTCCCTTCCCAACTTCTGACGGGCTGCAATTGCAGACCAGAGGGAAACTGAGAACTCCGCATGACTGGGAATTAAGAATGTGAGAGCTAGAGTGTGGGAAGAGGTTGAGCTTGTCACAGTGGCTCTGATAGTCTCGGGGCCTCTGACCTGAGGCTGAGGCCCACATGAGAGAACTGACTAACCTCTCTGCACAAGCCAGAGCAGGGGCATGGCCTGGAAACCTAAGGCTGAGACCTACCAAGAATGCTACCAGGCCTACCCCACTAGCTTGAAAAATGCTACACTCTCCAACACATAGACTCATAAATGGAAATACCACGTAGTTTCTCTTACTTGAGAAAACCAAACAACAAACCAAAGAAGAAATCAATTCTATACACAATAGCTTAAAAATTAAATACATAGGAGTTAACCTAATCAAGAAGATAAAAACATTTACAATGAAAATTACTTAACATTAAATCTACAGTGAGGAAACGGTGCTGGCAAAACCAGAGAGGTGAATGCAGAACATTGTAAATAGATCTGTGTGTTTCACACATTCTTTTTAAAATTGAATCAAAATGGATTGAAGATCGAGTTGTAAACTTAGAAACTGAAACCAGAACAGGTTGACTTTCTGAATGAGACTCCAAAATTATATTCATCAAAATACAAAGCTTCTGCAAGGCAAATAAAACAAAGTGAAAAGGTAACCCATAGAATGGGTTAGAATTTTTACTAGCTTCTCAAGATAGAGAATTAATATCTAAAAAAGGACTCACAAATTGGATTCTGTAAAAACAGCTAATCGAAAAGTCCACAAATGAACTTAATGGTCACTTCTCAAAACAGGAAGTAAAAGCGGACTGTAAATATATGATAAAATGTCCCATATCTTTGGCCTTTGGCTAGATGCATACAAAAACAACATTGAGATTTTATTTCACTGCAGTAAAAATGACTTTTATGAAAATATACAAAAGAAAATAAATCTTTGTCTTTAGCAAGGTTGTTGGAGGAGTATAAGCCAGTACAACTACTAAGTTAGTGCAGAAATTCATCAAAATATTAAATCCCAGATGATCCAGCCAAAATATTCTTAAGTATATTCCTGAAAGAACTAAAATCAACATACCATAGTGATATGAGCATACCCATATTTAAGCAGAGAAATTCACAGTAACCAAACTGTGTGCCAGTAGCCTAGTTCCCATCAACAAAAGAATGGATAAAAAGATACATGATCCACAAATGTGATATTATTCAGCTGTAATGAATAGTAAAATCATGTCATTTGCCAGAGCATAGAGGAAGCTAGAGGTCATAATGCTGAGTTAAATAAGCCAGACTCTGAAGTTATACATGCTATTTTTCTTATACAATAAACCTACTTATTATACAAAACAAAGGAAAGATGACAGGAAGCCAGAGGAAGACAGTAGAAGCAGCCTACTTGGAGGGGAGAGAAACAGTGGAGAAGGTAATGGTTAGAAAGAGGGGAAGGAAAAAGGAGAGAGGAGAATGGGATATAAAAACATCACGACATGCTAAATGCATGTACCATTACTAAGATGAGCTTTAACGTTTTGTTTTAGCAACATAATCTGCCCTTTTAAAAGTTTTTTAAAATTTTAAAAATCAATGAACATATTTTAAAAATCAATGAACATATTTATAATGGTAGAAAATTCTGCTGTTTTCATCTTTACACTGGTTTGTGATGAAATGATACTTTGTGTCAGTATATTTTATGCTAAGAACACTTATAGGGTTCCATACTTGGAGGAATAAGAGGCACCACCAGACTAAGAATATCAGATACTTCTACAGTATTTGATAATCAAAAGTGAAGGTGCTTCTGTGAGGAGTGTTTCTCTGAGAATTCTTTGAATGACAGTCAGATAGCAGGCTGTATAATATTTAGTCCAGCCTTGCACCTGATAATCATTGGTAGAAAAATTTGCATGAGCATAAACAACTTATGAAAGATGGAGAATCATTTCTAATGAAAAAGCCTTCAAGGGACATTATTCATGCATGTGCAGGGAAGACTCCACCTAAAAGTGTGCCAGGAAATGGGGACAAATGGAATAGTGTTGTAGGCACTTAAGAGCATGTCTTCTTTATCTTGAGCCACCCACATCCATGACACTTCATGGGGTAAAACCCAAAGGATATTATGTTATGAGTGGAAGTTCCCTTCACCTTAACATATTGTGATTACAGAAAGTGTAGGGAAGGAAATAGGAATTTATTTAATATAAAATATAAATAGATGTGATTTCACTTACAATCACCTTTGAGTTCAGGAGATGTGTGATCTGTGGAAGTTCTGATAAAGGAAGTTTGGTCCCCTTTTCTTACTCATCAGTCTCTGCCATGGGATAATTCAAAATAAAGGCCTTCACCAGACAAAAACCCCCAAACTTTGGACTTTTCCACCTCCAGACTGTAAGAAACAATTTTTTTTAAATTACTCAGTTTCCAGTATTTTCAGCATGTAACCTCTGATAGTTAAGAAGTTCTGCTTCCTTATCTCCATTTTCTTGGCTGCAGTCCTCTACCAGTAGTCAAATGACAGGAATTAGATAGTAATGGATTTTTGGAATGAATAATTATCCATACTAGCCATGGTTTTAGTCATCTCCCCATCACTAGGATACAGTACCCAACATCCACAAGTTAAAGAACACATTTCCTTTGGCTTTGGTTTTCAGTATCTGGATGGGTGACTGCCAGGCAGAAATGACCCAGTGGAAGAACTTGGGCAGAAGAGAAGGTATACAGTCCCTGGCAGCCAGGAAGCAGGGATAAGGGATCTTATCTTAAAGATAAGAATATACCCTCAGGTCATGCAGCCTGGGACCCACCTCCACCCAAACCCCACCTCCTAGCAAGATGTCAACCATAGCACCCCTGGGTTCCAATCACCTTTCAAACAACGGAGATATCTGGGATACATTTTAAATCTAAAACGTAAGAGTGAGGTAATTTACTTACATTAAATTTAAAGTGCTTTCCAATTAAACAGCACTTCTATTTTACATTCTTTGGTCAAAACCTTGTATGTGTAAATTGTAGAACCTTAGAGCTCTAGAAACTAATACCTTAACTACATGAACAGCTGAGGGTAGAGGCACACTACAATTTGAATGTGTCCTAACAGTTGGTGTATTGATAATTTAATTTCCAGTACAATAGAGTTGAGAGGTAGGACTTTTCAGAGACCTTATATGAGGATTTCAGATTGATAAATAGATTAATGCTGTTATTATGGAAGTCAGTTCTAATAAAAGGATAATAACTCCTTCCTTCTGTCCTGTGCATGATGATCTTCTGTCCACTTTCCTTCTGCCATGGGATGATGTGGCTGAAAGGCCCTCACTCCAGACACAAGCCCCAGATGTGGGCTCCCCACCTCCACACTGCAAGACATTTATCTTTGTCACTTACAGATTACTCAGTCTCAGCTATTCTGCTACAGCAGCATAAAAATTAAGGTATGTAGTTCTATAAGTTATAGCTTTTCAAATGAAAAAGAATTTATACAATAATTAATAATACTTCACATTTTTTAATTTTTTAAATGGAGAATTTGTCACCTGAATTCTTTCTAAATACATATATACTTCAACATGTCCTTACTTATTCTTCCTGAAAGCAACACCAAAGTGATTTGATTCCTCCTCTCAGCTCACTTTTGGTCCTACTGGCGAAAAACTCCTCAGCAGAGGACAGCAAACTGAGGCACCAACTCACCGATGGATAAACTAATTGATTGATTCACTGGATATTTGCTAAGCATTTATGCTAACTTAGCAAATGGACCATATCCTAGTGACTCTCCAATGAAGCACCACTCACACATTGAAGGAGTTTACAGTCTACTAACAGAGAGAAAAGTATAGTGGTCATTTTATCTCTGTGTAATATGTGATAAGTTTTGGAGACATTTGAGGAAGGGGGTTTAATTTTTTATGTTGAAGTCATGAAATTAGGTTTCTGCAAGACTTAATTACTAAGCTTGTTTTGAAACTTTGCCCAACAACAGTGATATTCACACTTCTTTTCTTTCTTATTTCATCTAGCCAGAAAACATGTGGCAAAAGTGCTATTCATTCTCAAGGTATAATTCTTTTGTCTTTCTTTAATAAAATTCCATCCTAAGCTTTTATACATGTTTTCTTCCCCTGTTCAGTATAAGTTCATGTATGTTTCTAAGACTTCCTAAAATTTTCTCAATATTTCTTTATATTTCATTTATGCTTTATTAATTAAATGAATTCACCCTTTTTTCTACTACAACTTTTCTTTTTAAACAGAGGCCTCTGAGAAGTTAGCTCTTCCTTCCTTCCCAGGGATTAGGAGCCTCTAGCTTGGTACCGAGGATATGTATATCTCAAAGATGGCTTACACAATATTTGAAAGGATGAATTGATAGGGTTGAGAAATTTGCAGAGATAAGGAAGCCAAGTACAGATCTGTCTTGGAAAAACTTTTTAAAGAATTTAAATTGATCATTTTTATGAATAAGTCTTTGGAAATAATTCTATGGGCTAACCCTCCTGAATACAAATGCAGTTTTAACAAAGACTCTACAAAAAAATAGATATTTGGGGAATATGGAGATGAAATATAACTTCTTTTTAAACATTCTTTTGATTTTGTGAATCTTAACCATTAGAAATATCAGTCTACCTTGTAATGTTTTATAGGTTAAATATTAATGTTCCATATCATTCAACTGAAAATATTGGCATTGCTGAAACATGTATTTTTCAGTGTGTTAACAAAATTAGGGAGAAAATTATTGAGATGCAGACATAGAATGCTCATCTGTTTGGAGTGTCCACAGCCTGCCATTGGGAAGATCTGGGACATTTGTAAATGCAAGTGTACTTCATGAAAAATGACTTTCAGATGCACAGATAAGCTGATGCTCTGCATTTTGCTGGTATTAAAGTAGATGTCACCTTGATAGCAGGGTGACAGGGGGCAGTAATACACGATGGAACCCATTATCAGAGGCCTAGCAAATGATTATTTCTCAATTTTCCTCCAACATGTTAAATCCAAATTAATGAAATGTGACTTTGCAGAATGGCCACAGATGATATAAAATGGGATTTTCAATGAAGAGCACACTGGATCTCAGGAAATGGCAGTGGGATGATGGCCTGACAGGCTTACTCTGATATGCAGAAGTGCTTTCATTCTCCATTTGCTCTTGTTATACGAATAATACATTGTTCTGCACTGATTTTTCCCCTGTGTTTTCTTATTACTTGTCTGATACATCTCATTTTCACATCACATCATCACTTCCACCTACAAACTCACAACTCTCTGACTACAGCTTTCCCTGTAGATGTGCATTTATCATTCAGGACATAAGTATCATTGGGAAACCTCCTCATAGACCTGCAGACTTGGTGAGATAACCTTCCTCTGTATATTCTTTTTAGCAAACTTAGACAACATTTTCCTTTTTAAATTATGAGTCAGCCCTTCCCTCATTAAGAACGATAATTTTGCTTTACTCATCTCCAAACCATCTGAATCTAACCAAGTGGCTGCAAAATAACAGATACCTCTTCATAGCTCATCTAAAGCCCATGAAGAGGTTGTAATCAAGCAGACTTTGGTGACTTTGTACCACCATATCCACTCTTCATCACACTCTGGAGATATGTTCCCTTACATTTTACAGCCCAGCAGATGGTTTGAAATTCTCATTAGTGTTTTTTCTTTGCTGCAAGTTAAAAAGAAAGAAAGAAAATGTCAAAAATATTCCTCTTCAATGCTAGAATATATTCTGCTTTCTGTTGCTGACTCCTGGTTAGGCATACTGAGGCTTTGCTGAGGCATGTCCACATAATTCGCTGAATTGGAGGTGACTGGGTTTCTTGTTTGTTTCTCCAGTTTGTATTGTTTCCCCAGAGTCAGGTGCTGCAGTTTCATAGAAGCTAATTCAACTGCCAAAGCATGCACTAGGTATGTAGTACATACTAGGCAAAGCACGAGTGCAGATTGGATGTGACATGGTGTCTGAACTTAAAGGAAAGGGGAAAATCTGAATGAATAGATTCACTGCTGCTTATGTGCTATACAGCTTTGGTGTGAATGTAAGTGGGGACTTATAGTCTGTGTCCATTCAGAGCCTCACACAGGATGTCATAAATTGCAGGATGCTCTACATAAAGAAACCATATGAATTTAATGCAAACCCCTTATCTCCCTACTTTTATACCTTAGATAGATCACCTCAAGGCCTGAATTTACCCTCTCTAGTGACTTCTCAAAACATCTAGGAACCAAAGGACAAGTTTATGTTGAAATATGATGGGTTGGCTTATCTTTGGAATGGCTTTGTGTATGCGTGCTTGTTCATATATGTCATGAGAAATCCTATTTGGGAAAATTAATTGGACATTGGGACTATGACTGGGCCAACTTTCCTATCTGCAGACCAGCTATGACATGCCTGCACCTGAGGACTTGACTTCTTATCTTCACCTCTGGGAATATCAAAGACCTCAATGGTCCCAGGTGCTGTGATGCTCCAGGGCAGAACTACATTCAGACTTTCATCTATGTAATTCCTTATTGTGCAAGCATGCTGCCTTCTGAGTGACCTGTTATATTTGTTACTTCTGATGTATCAAAGCTATTGCTCTCTGATAACACTGCTAGCTCAAGAGGTACTGAATAAAAGGTGTGGAAAGATTCGGTCTGCCATCTTTGCTGCCCATGGTAGAGTGGATCAGTCTCAAGCTCAGCTTCTTCTCTAAGCCTCATTTCTGCCTAATAATTATTTTTCCACGTGCCATAAGATTCACAGGAGATGAGAACCTAATGCAAAGGTTCTAGTTATGTTCCCTCCCCCATTCAATACACGTGTGTGTATGTGTGTGCTTGTGTGTTATATTTTAAATAAAAACCTTCTTGTTCTGAAAAGAGGAAAAACTAATAATGTACCTGTGAGATTAGGCAGGTAATTGAGAATAGGAGTTATTTTGTCTCCCTAGGGCAGACAGGAACATAGCCTGACCTTAGAATCAATAATCAAAACAAATCTCACCTCAGCAGGACATACAGTATCTTTTCAGTTAATAAAAGCTTAGTCTCCAATTTTTAGATTTAGTCTCACCCTAGGGAGACAGCAGAAACACAAAGAAGTTTTGCACAAAAGAGACAAGCCCTTTCCAGAAATGAGTTTTCCTTTAAATAGGTTTCCTTTTTTCCCCTTTGTCGCTTTAATTAAAGAGGTTTTAAGGAGGAGCTCACATTTTCAAAGCCCAGTTTTCTGTTTTCAGAGTTGGCCCTGGGTTTTCTATTGAATGAATGAATCCAACATTAGTTTGTTTTTAAAGAATTCTCTGGGCAATTCAAGATTTTAGAATGAGTCTCTATAGATTTCTTGCCACATTTCTGAAAATCTCACTGCTATCTTAGAGAGAAGATGTTTGAGATCAGGTGTGAAAATTGTATAAATGTGAAGTTGAACTAAAAATAATTCTCAAGTACTTATGACTGATAAAAATGAAAGCTGGATCTTTGGACAAGATGATGAGAATTGGTCAGAGTGAAGCAGCAGAGAAAAAAACAAGGTCAGATTAACTGTATGTCTAGTATATCTGATCAATAATATTAAGAAGTTCTGACATACTATTGGGTTGATAAGTGACAATAATTTACTATATATTTCAAAGGAAAAATAATTTCAAACATTCTTCACAAATAAATGATAAATGTTTGAGGATTTATACTTTATACAGTGTATAAATATTTGCAAAGAGTATCTATGACCTACAAATATATAAAAAAATATTTTTGTAGAAATTTAAGTGTTTAATACAAAATATGGTTCTCTTTTTATCCAGAAATTTTCTGGGGTGTCTATGGCTGGGATCTTCCTTCATTCAAGATGAAGCTGCCACTGTGGTATTTATATAATTTCATCAAGTCCCCTTTTGTTACTTAACCTATTTGGGGAAGAGGAAGAGCATAAGATTGTGTAGCTTCTGGTAAAAGCAGCTTCCTACTCTCAAGCCTGTACCTAAAAGAGAAGTCAAAAGAAAAAAAAAATATATTTTCACATCACACAAAATGGATTTTGGTTTTTGTCTCTATTACTATCCAGACCACATAGGAAAAATTATTTCATCTCTTTGAGGCTGGATCTATCCATCTTTAAAATAAGGCACATACTTTATTCATCATACTTTTCATGTGCCAAGCTCTGTCCTCAGAATTTGATTTATATTCGCTCATTTGATCCTCAAAGCAACCCTAAGAGTTAGATAATAATATTATATCTGTTTTCAGAGAAGAAAATTAGAGATTTGAGACATCAAACGATCGAAAAGGAATAATTATCTTGCAGAGATAGTGAAAGCACAGTTGCAGTGCTGACAGCGCTGGGGGTCAGCGGTGGAGACGCTCCCAGTGGAAGGCTTAGTGTGGGCCAGAGCACAGAGTAAGGTGGCAAGAACAGTGAGGGGGTCCTTCAGAGTTAGCTTTGTGCCTGGAGTTGAGGAAGGCTCTGCTACACATGCACTGACTAGCATTGCTGGGATGATAAGCAGCCCATTGTGACAGTGGAAGCCAGATACAGTTGTTTTCCAAAGAATATACCACAAGCCCAGCTCATCTGCTCGGTAAAAGAGCTGAGATGAGAATAAGGATTGGATAAAGGCCATCTGTGATGTGGAGTGACAGACCTCCAGGGAAGAAGGTTCAGTGGGTAGCATGCTAACACTGTCTCAGAGTGTTCAACACTTAGATCAAAATGTGCCTTAAGCACGTGGGCTGTTTCAAACTCAGGTTTCAATAAAACTAAAACTGTCTGAACTTTTCAAACTTGGGTTTCAATGTTGATTAAGCCAAATATGTAAATTCAAGAAAGATATCAGTATTTAGAATTTATACTTATGAGAAATAATTTTGTTTTAGTTGGAAAATGCACTCACGCTGAATACAACTTAATAAAACATAGTCTGTGAAATGACACCAATTTAAAATATTTTGAAATACAAATGTATTCAGGAGAGTATTGCAAAATTATATTTGATATTGGAGCTAGATTGCTGAAAAAGAAGGAGGTGTAGACCACCTTCAATTTTTTTCTCTGATCAACTCTCAGTGATATGAATTACTATCAAGTATCCTCTTTATTCATGGTGTCTATGTTGATTTTCCAAATCTTTGCCAAGTAAACCGAGGGTAACATTTCTTCCAAACTGATAAATTAGAGAACAAAGAGATTAAACGTTGGTTGAGAATTTAATCTCTGTTGAATTGGGACGGCTTAGAAATCAACCAAATCCATGTTCTCATTCAAAGTAAAATACCACATAGCACTATCTCTTATAGTTGTGGCATTCTGCCCTGTAATTGTTTTATCTTGTTTTTCCATCACTTCTAAGGCAACATGCCCTATTAAGTATGCCAGCATCCTTATTTCTTAGCCTTACTGACTGAGTGGGACATCTTCTCCAAACAAGTTCTTATCACATATTTAGACTTTGATTGTACCTTGGTTGAGGTGGTTCACACCTGTAAAGCTGCTGTTCTTCTATAAGGAAATAACAGTCAAAAATGTTCTAGAATGTTTGAGTTCCCAGAATGGCTGTCTAATTGGGAATATGGAGTGGAGCTGATACTTATTTACCCCTTTCAGGATTTCATGCTCTACTCAGGGAATTAGGCAACTAGCAGATGATTATCAACCAGTGCAGGATATGAGTAAAGGGGAATGATAGGAAAGGAGAGGAAGGGACCTAGTCCACCCTAGGAAGGGTGGTCTGTATCTTAAATGTGAAATAGATGATGCCAGGAGAGGCAAGCTAGTGGGGAGGTGAAGGCATGCAGTACTCAAGGCAGAGTCATTATGCAGAAAAGAACGGATGAACTTTGAGTATTTCCAAGTCATCAGGCTTATGATACGTGATGATGGCAGTAAGGGGATCTTCATCTAAGGAGATAAGCATAACCCAGTCAAGAGAGGGTTTGAGTGTTAAACACTTAAGGGCAGAATCCTTCTGAGAATTTCAGCAGAAAACTGCTTTAAACACACATTTAGATAGAAAATGATATACCAGTGCTACTGGTAATTCTCTTGTTTCTGAAACAGTGGCCTTTCCAGTGCTTCTGAAGATAACCTACTCCCTTTAGTACTTTTCTTATGTAGCCAGGATCTTATTATATATCTCAGTCCTAAAATACCATAAGCCAAAAGGTACCATGTTTCCTGAACATTAATTCCCCCATGATATCCTTGAAGCATAGACTCTTGCATTCATCAAACACACTACTCTTATTTACATATCCAGGCTGGTGCAAAGACAACGTATATGCAAAAATGTTTTTCACGATTGCCATTATTCCTGGATTTCACTCTCAGGACCCCTTTCTCCACACTCTGTGCAACACTGACAGTCACCTTAAGCTTGAGCTTTAAATAACAATATCAGGATAGATAAAACCAAAGTTATGAATTTGGCAGCCAATTTTCTGATAGAGTTTTATTATTTAATTAATAACAACGTTTTCTGGCTTTACAGCTTGGTAACACATATACTTTTTTCTCTTTTTCCTCTGAATTAACATACATTAGCAGGGTCTATGAATTGCTGTATGTTCTATAAAACCAAATAGGCATTTCTGAAGATAAGTCATAATTTTAGAAATTTTTCCACTATCATCACGCGTGAAAGAAGTCACCAAAATATTGGTTGTGATACTTACAAAGTCTCCTGTGCATACAACGTTTTCCTCATACCATTTCCACTCTTTTCTCCACATAGTTCAGATGCTATGATAAATGCATTTGTCCTTGTATAAGCCAGTTTACTAGAATTGGTTAAGGAATCTCTAACTTTGTATTACCTAGAAGCCCAGGCCTATATGAGAGAAAAAGCACCTTTGGAATCTGAAGTCATATAAACATATTTTCTAAAGAGAGATTTGACATGAGTGGAGATTTCCTTTTTTTCCTTTTGAATACCTGTGTCTCATGGAGATGGACACAATGACGGTGATGCTGAAATCCTTTGGTCCAGGTAGTGGGAAGGGAGCTGAAAAGAGGGAACACTCTGACTTCATAACCAACCCTTTTTTAACATTGGGGGAGACAAATAATTGATTCTAGAAAAGTCAAATTCTATGTTAATCTCATGATGACACAGCAAAATCTAGCCTCTTCTGGGAGGGATGAGATGGACAGAAAGGAAACACAAGCAGAAACCCTTTGACATTTGCATGGTCATGGCTAACAATATCTACCACAGGACCTTACATCCTGAGGAGAGTTCTACAATGTCAGACCCATTTCTTTTGACTACAGCTTTAACCTTTAATCTTCTTTTAATTACTCTTAATTAGTTTATTTTTCTAATAAGTAATTACCATGAGTTGGAAAAAGTTCTAATTGTTACTGATCCTATGTTATAAAAGCTAAGTATCCCCGGTTGTGCTTCACCAAAGAATTTCGCTTCCTCTGTTTTGTTCCATGAAAACGAGGTCATTCTCCTGTCACTGCACATTATGAAGGTTCAACAAGCAAGAAAGCATGAAAATTGGTGCTTCACCTATAGATCATAATTAATGAATTACAGACCTTATAAATAGCTAAGTTTAGTAAATGGTAAGAACTGTCAATTGCTTTTTCATATTATAGGCATTTTGTGGTTGTGGTGTTTTGCTCCCAGAGGTAGTCAAATATACCACTTTTAAGAGTTATCTACATATATGAATAATGCAAGGCTTCAAAGAGTTTTTTAAGAAAAGATGAGTTATACCTATCCCTATACCTATATTTACCAACATCAGACTAAAGCCTATTTTTAAGTCCATCCATTTATTTAAGTAATTACAATATTCAAGTACCATATTATTATTTTTTTATCTTTATTGGTACATTAAATATACACATCATGATTGTATTCCATAATGGGGATTTGTACCAGTATAAGACACAAATTAATTCTCATTTTTTCCCAAGTACCATATTATTAATCATGCTCGAAATGCTTGTTAAGAGATCAGGTGTTTGTCATTTTTTCTTTCCCACCAACTAAGTAAAAATGGGAAGTGGGGTTTTGGTATCCTTCAAGTTATTATTTCTTATACTGCTACCACCAAATTTCTTCCCTAATTTACTCTTTGAACCATTAGAAAGATGACAGCTATTTCACCATCAACTTCATCAGGAACAATCAGTATTCCATTTTGCCAAGGTTTGAGAACTTGGAAATATTTTATTGTTTCATGAGAAATGTCACATGCAGAATACAGTCTACAAAGCTAATCACATATTTTGATTTTTTAAAATGTCTCAATCATATTAATTTTTGAACATAAAAGGACTACTTCAAAACAAATTAAGATAGAATATTTGGAAAGATGGAAGATAATCTCAGTGTCATCTTGTTAAATTTATTGGACAGAAAATTTGTTAGCATTTGTAATAATAAATAATAGTTTGAATTTTATTTTCCTTAATAGTGTTGGAAAGTAAAAACAATTACCAATGGAACAAAGTTTTTGAGAAAATTTGCAAAGAATTTTTAGAATTTAAACTAGCATAAACCATGGTAAAGAAAGAACAGACGGAAACTGACCAAAAATCAGAGGAAAAAAAGGCTAATGTTCACCAGAGGAAAACTATAAACTCGTGATCATTAAGATTACACTCTAAAGAACAAAGAACTGCCATCATAACTTTGAGCTTTTTAGCTTGCACCTCTTTTTCCTTGAAGTATAACAAAACACTGTGGATATGAAATGCATTTACAGCTGTATTGTCCAATGTACCAGCCACTAGATATTAAAAATCAGTATTATTCACTCTGGCATTATAATAGCATTATCTGATTTTCCTAACTTAAGAACTAGGTCTATTTTAAAATAGTTTAAAAATAATATTTCCAGTTTTAAAGAAAATGTTTACACTGTTAACTAAAACATTATGAGGCAGGAAATGCAACTGAATGATAGGACAGAAATATAAAGAAAATGTGTTATCTTCAAGACATTTTCACAGGTGTCCCACAAAGTGTTCAGATAATCACAAAGTACTTCCTCTCATTTTTAATTAAAATGCAAAGGAGGATATAGATTTTCATAGAAGATGAGGGAGTCCATAAGATTTGAGCTAAAACAGGTGAAGCAGAGACAGGTAAGTGGGGTGAAGTTTGAACAGTTGCTTCCCCTCCTCAAAGTTTTTTAATTCTAGGTAAAAACTTAATAAGTATTAATGTATTAATAACTATTAATGTATTGGCATAAAATAACATGAAGTCAAAACAATTGCTTTCTTTGAAAATTAAGTAAGATAATTCATAAATATCTATCAGGTATAGAAAAATATGCAAGTTGATAGTTTTATATATTCATCTTTCAAGTAGGAAATGGATTTGGTACAAGAGCTTTTAGAAAGAGGTTTTAAAGTAATATAATCTTTAAAAAGTAAAAGTTAAGTTTTATTTCCAAACAATAGAATTTTTAAACTTCTTCAACCATATTTTTACTATCATAATTTCTTGAAAGTATTATTGTGGCTTTTTCCTATAGACAAACACGCGGAGTAATATTATTGCCCTCTTAGGAAGATATGGATCATTTCATATTCACTAAGGAGGATTTGAAAACTTTAATAATTCAAAGCAATTAATTTACTGTGAAATTATTATTCTCCTTTGGAAGCTGCAATAAATACAAAAATTTTCTTTTGAAGAAATTAGTGTTTATTATCTCAGGACCCTAAAATACTGGCGAAGACAATTTTTTTTAATAATAGAGGAACAAAACAAAAAGTGAAACAAAGGTAAAAAAAATCACTAAATGCTGTTCTTACTTTTTAAAGAGCATATTCATATCAATAAGAGGAAAAATGAGTTATATACAGGAAGAGATGAATCTATCAGCTCAATATTTCTGCATGGAAGAGTTTTAAGATTTTCCTGTTAAATTATTCCAAATTTCAATCACATATTGGATTTTGTTTCTGAGTTTCTGAATTTTTAAAAATTTTATTAGTTTATTTTTGTTTTGTTGGTTTTTATAACTTTTATTGTTACATATTTGCAGTACATACTGATTACATTCACTGTAAGAAATGGGTACATGTATGTAACACATTTCAATTTTCTTTTCCCCTTCACCCCTTCTATTTTTCCACCATCAGATTAATTAGTTTATCCTATAACACCTTATACATTTAATTAGCACTTCTATACTTTCTGATTATCAAAGTCAAGGTACATGTTACCTTCACTATTACACGATTAAAGAGACTGAATGTGGCTCAGTTGCTAAGCTGTGGACTTGGTTTCCCTTTTTTCTCTCCACATCAGTCCTCAAGCTCAGCGTTTACATAACAGCACTGGATTAGCTCCTACAAATCGAGCTCTTTATGGTAAAAATATGTTCATGACGTCACTACCTTTCTTCTCTAAAGTATCAACTTTTTGGGTAGAATTTTACCATATAGAAATCCACAGAAATCTCTACAATTTCTAAGAGAAAAATACACAGACATTTTTTCTCCCATTTGTTTTTGTTGAGTCACAGAGAAATTCCTGTCACTTTCAAAGCACAGGTCAAAGCTGCTGTATTCAAAAGACATTTCTGGATTTGACTTGTTATTCTGTATTCAGAATGCTCAAATCTTGGCTTTGATGGCTATACCTCTTAAAGTTCTGGACATTTTATTTATCTTTCAATGAAACCAAATATTTCTCATTCCCTGGTCTTAACAAGTACTTTCTTTCTTTCTTTTTTTTTTTTTTAATCTTTATTGGCACATTAAATATACACATCATGATTGCACTCCATAATGGGGATTTGTACCAGTATAAGACACAACTTAATTCTCATTTTTTCCCATAGCCCTACCCACCCTACCACCTCCCCCATATACATAAAATTTGTTTCCTTACTTTTTTGTTACAATCTCATCATTTTTCCCCTTTCACCCTATTTTATGTTGAGCATTTTCTATTTCACAATATATAACATACAATGCTAGGACTCATTTACATCTTTATTTTCTCATACCAGAGAAAAGATGCGATATGTACCTATCTGTGCCCTATTTATTTCACTTATGAGGATATCCTCAAGGTATGTCCATTTAAGTAGAAATGATTCAAACTTATCATTTTTAGGGCAGAATAATACTCCATTCTGTAGAAGAACCACAGCTTTTTTATCCAGTCTCCAGTTGATGGACACTCGGTTACCAAGTACTTTCTTACATCCATGTTTCTCTTTATTCTTTGCCTGAGATGTTTTTCTTGGTGAACACTATGTATTATGAGCTTCCATTACTGTCTTTTAAGAATTAGAGTTTTTATCTCTTCTAGGAAGGCTTCTATTCTCAAGGTCTTTCCCCAAATGTCTGCAGCTGCTCTTTGTCTCTCTGTAGGCCCCATTAGACTACAATTATTCATGATTGTGCCTTTCTCTACTATCACACCTTACACTGTAGCATTCACAGAAACTTATCCAAGTCTAGTACTTTTGTATGTAAGAGTAAGACTGGGATTACATCTTGACTTTGACCTCATGAAAGATACTAACCATAAACCACTCAGAGAAGTCTTTCTTAAATCTTTGCTTGAAAGAAACTCTAATCAGTAATGAATGATAACATGTTATTGTTTTATGTTACTAAAACTAGGATAATTTTAATGTAGCCATAAGTAACAAATCTATATTATCTTTTGCAGATAATGCTCTGCTTCATTCCATTCCTTTTTTAGGACTTGTGGATATTACTGCCAAGCCTTATGCTTCTTCCTGTTTACTTCCCCAGAAAATATTTGTAGCTAGGCCATTTTATTTTCATTCATTCTTTATAAAATCATCATCAACCTCCTAGTTTATAGATTCTGATATCTCATTGACAAATCTGATGACTGTTTCAGCAAAATCTCTATTTCACTGACAGTTTCATTGTCTCCAAAGATTTCATTTATTTTTCAACATCTAAAAATTTACTTTTATAGATAAACACCAATTATACTTTTTATAATATAATTCTGCTCTACAATCAAAGTGGTATTTACTCTTTCACTTTCCCATTTATTTAAAAATATGGGCTAGCACAAAATGATAACTGGCAATATTTATGAGATTCAAAAGTAGATTTACGGAGAATATACACTCTTTAAGTGCATAGCCAAGTCAGGAAGAAATCATAATTTAAGATATAAAATGTCCTAATTAGAGTCAGAATGTTTTCTTAGTCATACATGAGGAGTAAGAAGACATAAATGATAGTGAGGACTTAAAATGGAATGCTAGTCTTAATGTTGTCAATTAATAATGAGCAGACCCACGAGTTAATGAAGACAGAGCAGATGGCTGTCTAGCCAGGTCTCAGGGAAGCCAGACCCCTTCCAAGCTTAAGAAGCAATCCTATTAGAGAGCAACCAGAGGAGGTAAGGGGGATATTTTTCTCACCTCTGAATTTTGAATTACATAAAAGATGAGAACATAAATTCCCTTTGAGAAACATTAAAGATGAATTTAGGCAGAAAATGTGTTTATGCTGCTGTATTCAGCAGGTCAAATGTTCTGTGAAAAAATTTGAGATTCTAAAAGATGGTGGGCATCAGAGAAAATGCTGAGGAGACTTTACAGTAGAGGAAATATAACTGGATACTCCTCTTGTAAATGGTGGCCAGGGACAATGGGGCACAATTTGTGATGAGGGCAAATGAGCCCACCATTTTCTAAACTGTCAGTACGGAGGAGACCAATAGCAGCAGTATCTGAAATGCAGGCATTACTTGGTGCTTTTTATGTTCAAAGACTTGGCCAAAGGATAATATTTGAAATGAATTCAATCATGCACAGTTAGTTTAAAAAAAGAAAAAAAATCAAGCCAAAATGCAATTATAAGAGGCTATCTTGAGTATCACAAACTCAAAAATCTAAAAGAAAAGCTAAAAAGTAAATCTCTTAAAAGAATGAAATAATACTGTCTATGTAGAGTGGAAGGGGAGTATGCCATACACAATTTAATGTTATTCACATATTTTCCATTTACAACTATTTTCAGGCATTCAAGTAGAACAATGAGAATATAACAGGCCCAGTGATGAAAATCATTAATGTACATCCTGCACCATATCTGAGGGCAGTGCTCAGATCCAAAACATCGCTGTCACCCTGGCAATTGGTAGAAACACCAATTCTTTTATCATTTTATTTTTTAATCTTTATTGGTACATTACATATACGCATCATGATTGCACTCCATAATGGGGATTTGTACCAGTATAAGACACAACTTAATTCTCATTTTTTCCCATAGTCCTACCCATCCTACTGCCCCTACCCCCATATACATAAAATTTGTTTCCTTACTTTTTTGTTATTCTTGAAACTAGTTTCAGGCCTACTAATTCAGAAGTTGGGGCCATGGCCCAGTTACTAAATACTGCATACATGATCAGAATGCCATATATTTTGTTTAACAAGAAATCCTAGACATAAAATGCAGGCTCACATTTGACTTCATTTGACAGTATTTGGGATAATGATAGGTCAGGAATTTCCTTCTCTTCCTCTGCAGCAGGAACAAATCTGTACCATCTCTAGCACGTGATCATTGCACTTTTCACATTTCAGTGCTCCAGATCTCTTATACGTAGGCTATACTATTTTAATATTTTTGATTTTAGAAAATATTTCCATTTGTTGGACTGAGAATGCCTCTAATGAAATCTTACAATTACATGTTTTTAAGTATAACTTTGGAAATATAATTCATATCTGTGGATAACACTGGATGTCCTTATGAGTAAGGAAAGGAATACCTCATCAGATATGTGGTTCTAAAATCTTCAGTGTACACCATGCATATTTCTCGCTTATTTGTCTTTCTTTGTGTTATTGTTTTTAAGGTTTTTTGAATTGAAAATTTCAAATGCAACATACCCAGGTACACACTAAAAACAGGATATCAAACATCGATCAATTTCTTGTGTATCTTGTCTGGGAAGGCATTTTAAATCCCATATGTTTTCTTTTAATTTAGTACATGTTAATTCATGATTATGTAAAAGTTGTTTCCCTGTTTATGTACCTATAAATAGAGAATTATACTCAAAACATTTTCTTCTTTCCTAACTATTTATATTATAATCTGTACACCATGTTTCCTATTTATAGACAGTTTATATAAAAACAACAGCTGTGCTATAAAAAATAATTGCTGGGAAAAAACAGGGTACAACTAAGCAGCTATGGGCATTTCCTGATGCAATAAATACATCTGGTTGAAAGATACTATATATTGAAAAGGGAGTAGAAAAACATCCATGAATACTCTTTTCAGAGTAATTGGACACTATAATTAATTAGGTAAATGTTTTCTCCATCTGTATTTTGTAAACCACCAAGTTTCCATGATCCTTGTGGCACACATACAGTACACTGAGATATTGATATTGAAAAAAAAAAGACAGACCGAACTTAAAATTAACCTGATAAATCAAGGAGCATATTAAATAATCATATGCTAATTTGATTGCATCCAACCTCAAATTTGCTTTTCATGTTTCACTTTTAAATCTGTCTCGGTTGAATAGCTATTTAAAAGCTAGAAGATACACCTTGGAGTGATAATGTACATATCTAGTGTACATTTGCCCTAGAATTAATACCTGGCACAATAAAAGTTTAAAATAAAATAAAAGGCTGGAGGGTTATAAAAAGTGTGCATTAAGTTTTTCATGATTTAGATTAGTAGTGAGATTGTTGTTCAGAATTTCTATGTGTTTATATTACATGACAAAGTATGTATTTATACTTGGAAATATTTTTGTCTTAAACCACCTTTGCTTAGTTTGTTGAATCATTTTGTCTGTAAAGGAAATAATTTTCAATCATATGTTTAAATTATTTTAAAACATTCTTGACAGTAAAGTTAATTAGAAAGCGAATTCATTGAAAATATATCTCCCTTCCAGGATTCTTATAAGAGACTATAATGTCCTTCAAAGTATTTCTTGTTTCTGTTATTTTTTTATCTATAGTATGAAATGAAGTAAGCAATTAATTTTTCAAGAAATATATAAACACACACACATATATTCTTATTTTATAAGCATACAGAATATATGCATTATATATTATTTTCTATCTATTAATGTAGAACTGAAACTAATTTCAGACCTACTATTTCAGACATACAGAATTACTATTATGACATTTTAAAACTATCTAGCTTTACATAATCTGTTCCTTTCTTATTTTTGCTTTTGTTGTTTGCATTTGGGACTAGGAATTTATTTTTGATACAGATACTTCCAGTACACATAAATTGACTTTTATTGTATAAAATCCTCTAAGTATTCCATAATTATTATGTTTTTAATCAGACACAATTATGGGTTCTTTAAATAGCTTAATATTTTTCTTTGTTAGAAATAATGTTACCGCAAGCATCTTCTGCATGCATTTTGGAGAACATCATTGTGTGCATATCTGTAAGGCATAATTTTAAGAATGAAAGTACAAAGTTAAATAGAGATATATTTTTAAAATTTCATATAAACTGAAAACTTGTGCTCTAAGTCAGTGAGAATTTAAGACATAAATAAATTGCAAGGAAGTCATTCAAAATCTGTTTTCAATTAATGTGATGCTGGTTTTTCTAGAGTCCAGAATGCAAAAATTATAGGATCATGGATACTTCTACACAGACCTCAAAGAAAGGTTGGAGGACAAGCCAGGTAAGGAGCCAATGAGGGGGCAGTACTTGAAGCAAGGGAAGAAAGCCAGAGGTGCTGTGAGACCCAGGAAGTTAGAGACTCAGGGATATCAATTCCTGCTGAGGAAAGCTGTTGACCGGGCATGGAGTGAGCCCGGGAGGCAAGTCTTGTAGGCAGCAGCCAGAGGTCATGCAGACAAGGCCATATGGGGAGAGCCACTCATACTACCTGAAATTCATATATTCCATATGCTGGATATAGTCCTACAGGAATTCATGTTTGCTCTGCCGGAGTTTGGTCTGCCTTTGGTCCAATTCTTTTGCCTCTCATTATTTTATATTTTTTTTGAAATTGGAATGCATATAGTATATACCATTGTACCTTGGGATTGTGTATCTTACTTTTAGGTTTTATAGAGGTCCAGAGGAAAGAACTAGCTTGAGTCTTAGTAAAGTTTGGGTATTTTGAAAAATGCAGAAAAGGTTTACACTACATAGAAAGAATTTTTATAATTCAAAATGTATGTCAGAATAATATTATTAAAGTGTTATGTTATAATGTATCATGTCACAGGAGATCAGGTGTGGTCAGTATGCTGTGGGTATAGACTATGCTAGAGAGAATTAAGAATTTTCTGTTTTATCTGAGAAGAAATATGGTTTAAGGAGGTATGTTTGTGTATGAAGTTAAGGAAAATGTGATCTGGCAGTTAGTGTGGAGTTTCAAATTGTTTGGCTTTGGGGTTTTCCTGAAGGGTTAGTGGAGAACATAAGAAGATAAGTCTGAGTGGCTGATGGAGGTGTCACTGGTGTTTCCATGGTCCTTCATGACTTTGTCTCTGCCACCGTGGCTCTAATATGCTGTGAAGCAACCACAAACTAAGTGTCTAGATTCATTGAAATCCTTCTATCTTGCTGTCTCTGCTTTGGAGACAGGTGACCATATTTTGTATCCCTCAAACTAATAAAACCCAAGCAAGACAATCACTGACATAACATAAACTAAGTAAAATGATGATCCAGAAAATTTTGACATGAGAACGCAGTCTTGTGGAACACAGTTTTCCACTGAACAAGAAGTGGAGGTTGGTGGTTTGGGTATGGTTTAAAGGAGCATTCAACCATTTTTCAGAGTATGTACTTATCCATAGCTCTATCATAATTGTCTCTTCTCAGATCCACGAATATTTGTCCAAGGGTGTCTCATTAGTATTTTACCTAGTATTTGTTTCATTATAATGTAGCTTGAAACCATTCTTGAAATTGTAGGTTACCTTGTAAAACTTATCCATTATTTGCCACCAAGGACCATGCTAGTAAAGAGTTAATTGAGTTCTTTTTTTTTTTTTTTAGGTTTTTTGAGACAGGGTCTCACTTTATGGTTCAAGCTGGCACTCAGCTCAGCCTCAAACTCACATCACAGCAATCCTCCTGCCTCTGCCTCCCAAGTGCTGGGATTACAGGCGTGAGCCACCACGCCCAGCACTGTGGTATGTGGTACTGGTTGCTGCTGGGCATGAGTCTCCACACCCAGTATGGTATGTGGTTACTGGGGATCGAACCCGGGTCCTTGAGCTTGCAATACAGGCGCCGGGACCACTGAGCTAACTCCTGGCCCAATTGAATTCATTTTTTAAAGAACCATGATGATTTTTCATTATTGATTCAGTATGAGTGTCTGCCATCTGAAGGAAGTATCCCTTGCCAAATGATGTGTAGATTAGTTTTACTTGTGAAAGATATAGAAGCAAGCTATTAAGTAAAGGAGAAAACATCCCTATAGTAAAATAGAAAAAGAAGTCTTATACATGTAACATGCACAATCTTAAGAGCCAATATACAGACTGTCTATTTAATAAATAAAGCATAGCCCAAGCCTTGAGGAAAGGAAAACAGTAGAAATCATATTTATGAAACTATAACAAGTTAGACATCATTCTAGGACATTTCCTTCCTGGAATATTTTAAGGTAGAAGTAAATATTACAGTTTTACAGAGGAGGAAAGGAAATCTCAGAAATATTGTTAATCTAGGTGTGATGAAGGGAGAATTTAAATGCAAGATCTGTCTTTTTCTATATCTCTACACAGCACCATACTCTTCTTTACCAAATATGCAGATTCAATCAAAATTACTTAAAGATAGTTATAGCCATAGAAATTTGTTGGAACTCCAAGAAGCAACGGAAGGAGAGAAGAAGGAAAGGGAGTAAAGGAGGTGAGACAGATGGACAGCAAACTTGTGTGTAGGAAACTATATTTGCTTCTTATACCACATGGGAATGTTTATTAGCTTTGAACTGAGGACCTCACCTTTATGAATTATGTTCAGACTTTCTCTATTTTGCCAGATTGCAATGTACAAACCTTTCATTTATTGCCAACAACTCTAATGTATTTGTTTTTCATCAGACTGTAGGTCACCCAATACCTTATTTTCTCCCTAAATCTCAGTTCCTCATAAGTCATTTAAGGTGACATGCAATAGAAACTGTATTGGCAGACTGTTACCAAACCTAATTACTCACCAGCTCCAATCCCAATCAATTAAGTGCAGCAGTGCACAACATAAATTCTGGATTATCTTCCATGGGAAAGGTTACCACTCCTCTTTCTTCTCAATTAAAACTTTCAGTCTTCCCCATTTATTGTGACAAGACATAGCTAATAAATCTTAGATAACACAATAATTGTGCTTTATGTTTATAATAGCACTTGCCATTTTCCAAGCACTTCTGTATTTACTAACTCATTTCTGCTCCACATTCAATGGCTCATCAGTCAAAGCTGATAACATTATCACTGTTTTCCAGGTCAGTAAAATGAAACAGAGAGGACAATGGTTCACTCAAAATAATGTGCACTGGACATTGCAGATTTAGACATACTATGCCATCTCTGAAGGTCAATATTCACACGTATTTTTCTTTAAAAAATTATCCATATAACACATGAACACATGATATAGAAAACTACAGTAATTTATATAAAACTGGACGAACTTGGGACCAAGCTAGGTCCTGCCCCTGGTCTACTGCTTATTCGGACAATGTCTTGGGTTCTGACAACACAAGCCCTTAACATATGTGGATTATGATTTGCCCTTGCATACCAAAGTCTGATATAACTTCTCCTGTCCCTGTAGTGCCCTATATGTTTAAATTGCATCTACAAAATATTAAGTGATGGTAAAATTAAAAGTTCCAACTATGCTTTGTCTTCATGAGAAGAACATCAATTTTGGTTACTCTTCTCTGAACATATGGTTCTAAATGATAAACTTTTAAATCACTACCTTGTTTTCCTCTGACCTCTACACCATCACCGATACTTCTGAACATGCCAGTTACTGTTGTGCTTCTCTCATTGGCCACTGGCAGCGGTAGGGGCCTGCATGTGTTCTCTCTGCCACCCACTCACTCCGACAGCTCTACATATACTCAACCTGACATTGTAACTTTTTGTTCCCAAGACATTTTCCACATTTCTTTCTTATTCTTCACTGGTGACTTGTTCAACCTTTATGAACTTTCCCAACTTTATTTGCCCTATATCTCTCTAAAATTGGAAACCTGCCTCATATCTCCTTTATTCTAATGTATCTGCTAAGATTGACGAGTTTACTTGGATACATTCCAGTTTAAAGCACCTAAAGTACACATGTGCATTCAAGAAAAGCATGACACATATACACACAAAATGATAGCACCTACTGATGATGTAGGTTTGGAAAAGTTGAATGAGGTAGACAGAGCCATTAAATTAAAGAGCTAATTTTAAAAATCTGCTTAAGATAGTATTTATACCAGTAACAATAATATCTATATTATCTTTAACATTTTTTTTTGTATAAAATAATGTTATATAATTAGCAAATATTATGCAGTTATGAGAACAAAAGCAATCATGACAAATAAAATTGTCTATTTATAGAAAAAGATGAGGCATAAAGTAGTCATTCCACCTAAGTTTTAGAGCTTGTATATAATGTATTTAGACTAGAACCAAAGCAGATAACTGTGTGTCTCTTCTATTTAACTTTGTTTCTATACTTCAAAAATGTACATATGGCAGTGCATAATGATTTATTGTCAGACATTATTCACTTAAATCATACATTTGGTGTCATAATGCCCCGAGGTTAAAATGGTGGCCTATCTAGTCTTAAAAACTGACCAGCAGTTCAGTATGTGCTCAAGCAAAATTTCAGGATGACTTATAAGTGTTAAACTTTATACATACTATTACAAATTCACAAGTAGTAAATCATTATGAATGTCTAAATTGATAAATATTGCAACCGAGGCCAATAATCATATTTCCAGAAAAACCAAACATCTTCATTTTCTGTTATCCTTTAATATCTAATTATAAAGTAATAAGCAATCAATGCATATTTAATGCAAGAGCTTCTGTTATAATTATATCTAGATTCCCCCCAAAGCCCCATGTACTCATAGTTGAGCTTTGAGAGTGATTGAATCTGAGCCTGTGGTACTAGATTTGTATACTGATTGTGTTAGCATAGTCTGGGTGTGGATTGTGGACATGCAGAAGAGAGACATTCACTCTTGATGAAGGCAGAAACAACCAGCAGGCTTAAAGACCGGACAGAATAAAAAAGGTAGAAGAGAACTACCATCCCAGCACTTGGAAAGCTGATGCAAAATGATGGCTTTGAGGGTGATGCCAGCATAGCGGTGAGGGTGCATAGTGAGTTCAAGGCCACTTTATACTCCCAGAAGCTTCCCGTCAGCCATGGACTGTTTCTTCTCTGCCTTGCCCTCTGCCCTTCTACTCTATCCTGGAGCCAGATAGCTCTGAACTGAAACCTCTACAAACCTGGGGCTGAAATAACTTTTTATTTCTTCAATACGTGAGTATTAAAGTGTTCACTGCAGCAACAAGAAAGTTAGGAAGATAGTTCTATCTCATTTTACTGAAACTGAAAAGATTTTTTGTGAAATTAAATGCTTCTGAGAAGAAAACAAGGAAGAATGTAGCAATATTTTCTCCCATCCTTTATAATTCATGCTAATGAAAAATCCTGCTGAGCATAAAATGCAAACCAAATGAATTATACATATAGATTATTACTTATTTTCAAAATGATAAATTATAAAACACCAAGACTGTCAAATCAATGTGAAGACATATGTGCAACAGCCTCTTTGACACTATAGAAAATATTAATGAAGACATTTCATATGTTTTAAAGAAAAGAAGAAATCTCTTAGTATATGCTTAATAAAAATTCAGAAATTCCTGTGCACTGTTATCTATTTATGTTGAATTACTTAACAGTCTTACTATCATTCTACCATCTACCAAAAAGACTCAATTTCTGTACACATCTCAAATTCTCCTCAATGGTTATTTCTCATTCTTCCTTTTGTAAATTATTAACATAATTTTCTCATAGAAGCTTAATTATATACATTCTTTTCAAGATCAAGAAATAATCACACACAAATGGGTGATAGTACATTCTTGAAAGTTTAGGCAGGAGATTTGCAAGCTTTAGGCCAAGTGGAGCAATTCAGAGAATAATAAGTTTCTGTCTCAAAAGGAAGAGAAAGGAGGAAAGCTAAAGCCAGAGGTCAGTGTAGAAGCCCTGGGTTTAATCTCCAGGGTCAACAAAAGTAACAAAATCAGGTGAAAATAGCATAAGTGAGCATGTGTCAGGCCTCAGTGGATAGAATAGATGAAATATTTCTATGGGAATTTTCAAGAGCCTGTGATTAAAAGTCAAACAGCTCTATATTCAAGAGTAGTTTCAAAAACATGGATCACCTATTTTGATTATATAATTCATCAGGATCTGTCTTAAAAGGCAGATTTTTTAAAAAATAGCTATAATGATTTTATGAAGTCAGTGGTAGTAAATTTGCGTGACTTATGTACAAATTCTGGAAGTTTCCAGCTTAATTTAGCTCTTTACTGGGGTGAGGATTAAACCCAATGGAACTGGTAACTTCCACCTTGCCTTTGCTCTCTGCTGCTGTCACCTGGCTCCTCTATCCAACTGTTAGGCCTGCTACACTCTGCAGGGCCACAGAAGCACCACAGTTTTTCCCATCAGCTCTCCCTTATGTAGAAACCACAAGAACAGATGAATCTACCTGGCTTCCTAGATTGGATCTTTCCTCCCAAAATGACTTCCTATACAAAAAATTCAAGAGAATCCAAGTATAGGTTAGTACTAATCCCCCACCTTTCTTCTCAACCTTCTCCTCTAGATAAGTCCCCAATTATTAACTTTATTTCTCTTGGTAAATATTATATTCTACGCTACTCACACTTGCTCCTCTTCTCATATCATGATTACTATAGATATTGGCATCAGGACAAAATATTCTAGGAAAGGAATGCTGCATCTCATAAATTATCTTGTACAAATCTTGGCTTTAACGTATCTTTTATTACTATATAGTGTCCTGATATGCAACCCACAATGACCAAGGAAATGTCTTTAAAACATTCTTAGGTATGACTTTCATTTAATGAAGCAAACCCAACATGATTTACTAGAGAGCTTAAAAGTCCTTAAGATAATACAGCACAGAGATGGCTAACCATTTAGAGCATTCAGTGATAAAAAAAAACCCAGCCTGCTGTGTCACACGTGCCATAGATTTGCCACCACTACACTAGAAGAAGCAATCTGTTCTGGATTTAAAGGGGAAAATAAATAAAAGCATAGATCTAAATTTATACATTACTGTGGACAGAAAATATGCTTATGAGATCTTCTGTTACCAATACTTCTCATAAAGAAAAAAAAAAATGATGGCTCATAGGGCAGTGCTTGACATCCATACAACTAGCTTTGAGGGAAAACCAATCTCCTAACAAGTATGAATTCCATGTCCTTGAGATTACAGAATATGTGGTTTTTGCCTTTTGCTGTTCTCTATTGAATGGAATAGTATCCTGGGTTTTAGTCTGTTGCTGTTTTCCAATTGACCTTTATTCACTGAAGGAAGATAATTTATTGTTTTAGCATACTATGTCTGCATTTGAAGACAACTATTGTGAAGCAAACCAGAGCACTTCGTCCATAGCTAGACACAATGCAAACACTGATGTCTTGGACTTTGATGCTGTAGTGAGATATCAGACTTTTGATAGTCTCAGAAGGGATTAGTACATTACTTTCTGGGAGAACTGTGAAGATCTCATAACAAGAGGACAGACTGGTGGACTGAAGTTGGATCGTATTTCTTCTGTTTAGTCTGATTTAGATAAATTTTGACTGACAGGTAAAAGTGTGATTCTCCGTAACTTCTGAGAATGGACTTTATATAGACCTTTATGAAAGGGCAGCTTTCAGTCATTCCTACCCTCCTCTATTTTCATGGAAATCCAGGTTCCAAGCTGAAAAAGCTCAGACTATGTTAGAAGATAGTCACACAGAGAGCTGAGATGCTTGATTTAATTAACCTGATGGCCAGGACTGAAGTGCCACTCTTGTAAGTAACCTATCTTGGAAGTTACACACAGCGAAACTTTCCAGAGGCCGGCAGCTCCAGCCAACAACACAGGAAACAAAATCTCCCCTGCTGTCCACCCAGGCAGAAGAGATAATAAATGGTGATTCTAAGTTACTGAGACTTTTGTAGTCACACACACACACACACACACACACACACACACATACACACACACACACACATCACACATACATGCACATTACAGACAGCTACAGTAAGTAGAGGTCCACAGGCAGGTAGAAAAGGATAAAGTCCAGGATAGATTCGGAAGAGAGATGAGGCAAGCCAGGCTTACTGTCAAGGACTGAGTTGAAGGAAACTAGGTCATAGGATAGAGACATATTGGCCAGGCCTAAAAGCTTCACCAAAGAAAAACAATAGCTCAAAGTTCTACTGTTACTCACACCATCTTGTCCGATAATCCTGAACTACATAAGTAAAACACTGAAACAACATAATAAACACTTGGATAGATCACCAGAGGCCTGGAACACTCACTCCTATCCCTCTCTGAAGTGCTTCTGGTTTTCTCTATGCTACATATCTTGCTTTCTATTAGATTAAGTAAGGCATTGCAATTATAGTTTTACAGGTTAGTTACAGTTTGATCCAAGGTAATCTGTGATGTTACTGCACTGTGTAAAAATACTCACACAAACAGCCGTAGGGACAGTCCATATCATGATCTCTCTGTCTCCCACGGGATTTTTCTTCAGAAGTTTCCTACTTACTTCCATTACCCTGAGGTCTCTTCTTCAGCACGGTGAGACCCTCCTCCATTCAGTTCAACTAATATAGGTTGGAAGTTACTTCCTTGTAAAACAAATACACACATGTGCACATACACATGTGTGTGCGTGCACACATACACACACACACACACACACACACACACACACACACACACACACACACACACATATGGCCAGAAAATGAATTTTGACTGTAGGGAAAAATAGAATTTTTTTCTTCCTTTATTCTAACTGCTCAAAATAATTTTTTCTTTGCTAAAAATTTGTTCCTTCAAACATGCATTCAATTAATGCTTTTTATAGGATATTTCCTAAAAAATAATAGAGATAGTATTCAAAGTAATTTAGCTTCAATAATAGGTTATTTAAACTAAAAAAAAAAGTCTAAATTGTCACATGGCCAAACTATTTATTAGTTGTGGAATCTGAGAAAGTTACTTACAAAGTTTGAGACAAGATATATACAAATCATTTTCTTTAAAAATAAAGATAAATAATACATATTTCTTTAAGCATATTGGTTGAAGGATTGTATTAAATAAAATATAAAGCACTCATGAAAAATTCCATTTGCTCAGAAACTTTTATTCACTAATATGATCTGTTGGTATTATGCTGAGCCAAAGGGAGAAGTGGCTTATAGAGTTGGATTCAGAATGTGACTCTTCCTTTCACAGCAGAAGGGTACAGAGGCTACTGTCTATTCATGGTATGTACTGTTTTGCTAATTTAATAAAAGACCTTGAAAAGCCCCTTACTTTTCCACAACTACTAAAAGCTCTGTGAATATTCACTAAACATATTCTCAGAAACTGAAAGTAGACAAGTTCATAACACCCCACACGTACACTTCCACTCTCCTTCGTCATGTGGGATGTGTTAGGGGTCGATGGTAGTGAATTGGTAGCTCTTACTTTCTAACTCTTGGGAGATGAATTCTTTTCCTGAGAAGCTAGATATTCAACAGGTAGTGCTAATCCCAATTGTTCTATGTACATACATTCTAAGAAACTATGCTCGTTAGTAATCAAGATATTGAGAAATAGCTGGATTTTTCACTGTTTTTCCTCAAAACTAAATATAAATCACAGTTTGACTTCTAAATCACTGCAGAGAGGGCAAATTCCAGGAAGTGAAATGTAATAGAATTTATGTAGCTTTAAATTATTCAGTTATATGTTTTCTGAATGTTGTCAACTTTTCTAATTAAAAAAAGACAAATAAAAATGAGAAAACCTATATCTTTTAAATTGTATCGGCTCATGTCAAATAGTCATGGCATTTGCTCAACCTTGTCTCACCACTGTTCTCACGACCAAAACTTGAGTCCATATCCAGGTGTTTCTACCCAGAACAGCACCTTGGAATGGATCTTAGATGAAATGGGAATCAGAAAGATCTAAAGACATACAAAGAACTGGGACAGTTTGTTTCCCGCAGCAGTTTTCCAAGTGTGATCCAAGGACGAACAACTCAGCATCTCCTGAAATTTGTTACAAACAAAATGAGCAAGCTCTGTTATATACCTTCTGGTCAGAAGCCGGGGCTGGGGTTCAATCAAGATTTTCAAATCCCCATTATGGAGTGCAGTCATGATGCATATATGTAATGTACCAATAAAGATTTCAATTAAAAAAAAAAAGATTTCCAAGACTTCTGAATGACTCCAAATGCTTCAAGTTAGAGGAATGTCAGTTAAATGCATTTATGTCACAGTAAATTTAAAAAGAAATAAAAATTATTATTAAGAACCTAGAGAAATCTATAGTTACAAAAGCTCAAAATGCCTGTAAAAATATATGCAATTACTGTCTATTAAAAGAAAATAGTGAAGAATGAGAGTAGCAAGAAAACAGACGTTGATGAACTCCAAACTTTTTTTTTTTTTTTTTTTTTTTTTTTTTTTTTTTTTAGCTTTCATAATGTTCTTCACTAGCTTAGGGAAAGTCATAGGTTTAGTTGTGGCAAGTGGAGACTCCTAATGAATACATTTCCCTAAGTTTAGGGTTCTTTCACTTTTTTGTTTGTTTGTTTGGTTTTGTTTCATTTTTAGTTGTTGTTTTTTTCAGAATATGACATGACTTGATTCTCATTTTTTCCCTTTTTTCCCTGCCCTACAACTCCTACCCCCTATATACACAATCTTTGTTTTCTTTTTTCTTTATTATTACCACGTTCATTTTCCCTTTGTTACTTACCCTTACACTCTCTTTCCTTTTAAATATTTTCTACTTCACAATATCAACTATACATATTACAACTCATTTACAACTTCATTTTCTCATACCAGAGAAAAATATGATATTTATACATCTGTGACCTGTTTATTTCACTTATGAAGACGTACTCAAGGTACATCCATTTGAGTCTGAACGACTCAATCTTATCATTTTAATGACAGAGTAATATTTCATTCTATATAAGAACCACATCTTCTTTATCCAGTCTCCGGTTGATAGACATTTGGGTTGTTTCCAATATTTAGCTATCACAAACTGAGCTGCTATAAACATGGTGCACATATGTTGCTGTAAAATGAATCTTTTAACTCCTTTGTGTATATCCCTAGCAGAACGACAGCCGGGTCAAATGGGACCTCCAATGACTGAATTCCAATGAAGGACAGAAATATGCAGGCCAATAAAGTTGAAGAAGTTTATTCAGCATGGACAAGAATGAAGTAATGGTGAAGAACATGGGCCTGGACTCAATCTGCATGATTCTGAATTGAAGACTGTTGTCTCCCTACTACATAACCTCAGGAAAGTCACTGAAGTGCTAAGGTTTCAGATTTTTATTTTATATTAAAAGGTAATAATGATATAAATTATGGATTATGGGCAAAATAAATAGTAATGCATATAAAAATCAGATTAGTACCCAAGCATCAAGGGCACATAGCAGATATGGGTCATGGACATTCCCAACACACAGGGTGGCTCCACTCCTCTCTGGGCCTTTCCTAACATTCCAGTCTCTGCAATATCAAGCGCAGAATTCATCCCTCTGGTCCTTTAGGCTGCCATTTCCTAGTCTTTATTGTTCATAGAAGTCACTTTAGGGGTTCTTATTAAAATGTAGATTCTTATTCAGTAGACCCAGCGGGACCTGAATTGTTGCATTTCTAATGAGTTCCCAGGAGATACCAACATTGCTTGCACAGAGGAAACAATGAAAGTGTAAAACTATTCTTCACTCAAACTTCAGAATGTAGCCTTAGTTCTGGAAATATGCATTGGAAAAACTGCAGTGAGTGAATACTTTTGTCCACTTGGAAAACAAACCAACTTTTAAGTAGGTGTTTGGGATGATGAAGGACAAATGTTACACAGAAGGAAAATGTAAGAGTATTGTGTTATGACTTTTATGTCAAGGGCACAGAGCTTGCATCTGATCTATACAGCAGCAGGAAACCAGCACAGTAACTGAGATGCAGAATTGATAAAGTTGCAGGGCAGGGAAGAAGCTTTTACTTACTGCTGTGCTGAGAGCTCCACCACAGAGATGGAGGAAACACAAGTGACTAGCATGGAGTTATTAAACAGCAAGCAAGTTCTGTAAATTCCTATACATCTTGTCTTAAACTGAGGTTGAAAATTACTACAAAATATACTGTTGGAACAGGTTGATTTATTTTAATAATTTCATCATATTCTAGGAAATATTTCCCTCCTAGCATTATAAAGATAAAGTGAGTTGATAGACATAAAAGATATAACGTTTTCTGACTAGAATTGTACCCAATAAAATGTATTAATATTAGCTATGGTTATGAGAAAGATTTTCTAGTAATACGTAATGTTTATGGAAGGAAATAAAAAGGTATGTTCTGTGTGTCATTTCTTTTGACATATACATAAACCTTAATAAATTAAGATAAAAGTATCAAATATACTGTACAAAGGCATACAGTTTATAGCAGACATAGTTACAACCTTGTTTGTTAAGATATAAAAATTGAATCTTTCCATAATGCTTACTGAGAAGCTAAAGCAAGTGTATTCTTATAATCCAGTTTCTTCACTCTAATATGAAAATACCCATTTTAGCAACTAAAGTGATAACATATGAGATCAAGATTTAATGAGTTATCATAGTTATGTCCAGCTCTACACTCTTTCAAAACTCTTATAATATTTAACTAGAAAATATTTATGAATCAATTTTATTATGCGTCACAGTTCTGCAAAATAAAAACAAAAAGCCAAATTTAGTTCACTTCTTAGCACACACACACACACCCTCATGCACAAACTTGTTCTATCACACCATAGTTCAGACAGTAAGAATTACCGGGACTGGTCAACTACCATCATTTTTTTTTTTTTCCCTGAGATGCCATCTGAGCTCTCAAGTTAAGATGATTTGGAAGTTTCCTTGGCTGGAAGGCTTTGTCCCTGGGTCTTGGCTTGGATAACCATTTTGTTATAAGACCCAACTCATATTTTGTCTCTTCATGAGAACTTTAGAGCATTATCCTCATCTATTTTTCACATCTTCACCCTTCCATAAAGATGTTATATACATCTTTTTTGATCTTTTGGGATATTCATCACTTATCTGAAATCTTGTTCATCCGTTCAGTGTAACTATGTTCAGAGTGAGAGTTTATCTTTCCAGATGCACTGGGCTGATGTTCCTGCAGCTACGGTGGCACATAGAGGGCAGTCAATACCTGCCTCCCTAACAAACGAATGAATGTACATGATGGGTGTGGTCAGGAAGAATGTCAAAACTCCAAAATGCCCATAACTCTTAAAAATTCCTGAAAGACTATTTATTATAGGCTTATTCAGTATGCTTGTTGTAAAATTATTAGTAATTATATTAGTAGTCTCAGTTTTGCTAACTCTTGGCTCCCTAGATTTTGCCATCTAAGAATAATGTGAACAGGGGACTGACAATCAATGGCAGTAAAGAGATCATTTGCATAGGTCTTATTAAGAGTAATGATGCTAAACAGTGAATCTCTGTGCATAATTCTAGTGAACTTGGGAATAATCTTAGATCAGTAGAAATCATTTAAATAGCAAATGGTATTGAATCAACTTTTAATTGAACACAGGAGATATATTGTACACTTTATATATTAAGTCTAACTATATATTAGGCAATAGCACTATATACCAACTTAACTTCTATTAGTGACAGCTTAGCAAATGTTCCTTGCATTCAATTTAGTTCATCTTTCACATGCATAAACCTAATGTTTTCTCTCAGTTTGAGCAGGACAAAGGTCTGTGTTTGGTATAGGGAAAGGGATTTCCAAATAGTAAAATATTGCAGGCTATTCTTGCCATGATCCTATTAACTGAAGAATCTTTTTATCACAGAGAAATATAATTACATCAGTTCTTGAGTACTTCACCTTTATTAAGATATATACTCTGTGCTATGTTGCTCATGTTCATATTCTCAGTACTCAGTGTATTGCTTGGGTAATACAAATTACCAAAAATACATGCATTCCTAACTGTGTAGAGAAAAGCACAAAATAAATAAGCAGACAAAATAAACAGACAAAGGAAACAACAGAATGAAAACAACATTGAGATTTCATCTCACTCCACATAGAATGGCTGCCATCTCAGAATCAGCCAACAGCAAATGTTGGCGAGGCTGCAGAGAAGAAGGAACCCTTCTCCACTGTTGGTGGGACTGTAGACTCGTACAACCCCTGTGGAGATCAGTTTGGAGAATCCTCAAAAAGCTAGGATTGATGGTCCCATTTGACCCGGCCATTGCCCTGCTAGGTATACACACAAAAGAATTAAAAGACTGTTATCACAGTGACATATGTGCACCCATGTTTATAGCAGCCCAGTTTGTGATTGCTACATCTTGGAAACAACCCAAGTGTCCATCAACTGGAGACTGGATAAAAAAGCTGTGGTTCTTCTACAGAATGGAGTACTACTCTGCCATAAAAAATGATAAGTTTGAATCATTTCTACTTAA
>PVIR01010912.1:0-47500 GCA_004026965.1 Petromus typicus | reverse complement strand
CCACAGAGGCCACAGCGCTTATGCCCCACTGCCTGTAACAGACTGCCTGCCGGAGGAGAAGGAACCACTCTCATGAAACCTAAAGAGACAGGTGAACCCTCAGGCTCCAAAGCAATTTTCATCCCATCAAAATGCACTAGAGGTAATTCCAAAAGGTAACCCTCACCTTAAAGAGGTAAAAGGGACACTGCATTGCGGGAGTCTAGAGAAGAGGACACAGCCAGAACCCTCTTGTGAAAAAGCCAGAACATTGAGGAAAAAAGGCAGAGCCAGGACTCAACTCTTACTACTCTCAGCAGTGGCAGCAGCAGAGGCCAAATGCTGCAGCAACAGAAGCAGGAGCAGAAGAAAGAGCCCATAACCCAAGCTCGATGCACATTTATTTAGTACCAAGCCTTCAACCCATAATCCTAGCATGCATAAAACAAGGTGGTCCCAAAATAATCTCTGTAGTTGAAGATCATATAAGGCAGGGCAGACATCCTTATATCCCAGTAAGTAAATTTTAAGGTCAATATCCCTAGTATTTTAAAATTATACAGGGAGGGCAGATGTCCACAATGATCCCAGTAGTTAGTTGATGTGCAGGGCAGGGCAGACATCTGTAAGTCCAACTAAGTCAGTCCTAAATCTGAGTAAGTTGTCTGAAGTTCCCAATATCCTATAGCCTTCCATTTGTTACATAAGCTTCGTATTCCTGAAAGTTATCTCACACGTGCATTTGAACACATTCTGCCTGTTGATATACATGCTAAGAATATTTCTGTTCATTTGCTATAGTTACATCTATAATATTTTTTGAAAAAGATTTGATGGAAGAAAATTTTTTTTAATATAGTATGAAGGGGAAGAGGCATGATATGTTGTCTACATGCTATATAAATGAAATAGAAAAATAAAAATCACTTTCCTTTCATAATAGAATTTTTAAAAATTTGTTTGTCTGCTGCTTTTGAGATTCTTTTTCTTTAGTGAGTTTAGTGAGTTTAAAGGAAAAGAGACATTTTCTCCCTTTCAAGCTATATTTCACTCAAGAATTCCTATGAAAATTTCTTTGAATAATTCAATGCAACTCTTTGTGTATACAAACCAGAAATATACATATCTTTGTGTGAGGAAGTGTGGAAGGGTTGAAAGTAATTGGGGAAACATTTCAAGGAGGAGAGTTTTCCCCAAACGCTCATATGCCCCTTTATCTGTCTCTAGAAATGATAAACACTTTCTGCAAATCCAATTTAAAGATGAATACATTGCAGTACCTCCTGCTATAACAAGATAATTTTCAGAACTTTTTAGTCAAATTAGATGATTATAGTTACAAAATCTCATCATGAATTCATATTAAGAAACCAAATGTAAGATTCATTTACAGAGAACCACAAACACCAATTTACAGACAACCAAGACTATGCCCATAGTTGGAAGTAGCAGAAGGTGAACCCAAAAAGATTAGGTATTATTCATGAGTTATGAAAGATGTACACTCTGCTTCAAAATGTGTTGTGTAAATCCTTCCATTGTTTTTCACCTTATATACTTGGACCTGTTTGATTTTTTGAAAGATTTGATGATGCAGAAATTATGTTGATCTTGCATTTAGAATTTAAACCATTGCCAATATCTGCATTTCAGAGCATGGATTTAAGAGAAATTTTATGTATATCATAGACCCTAAATTTATGCTCACTTTCCAACTATACCTGCTCTTGAATCATGGTTAATTAATATGAGAATTATGCATCTTCATAGTACAGTAAGCCAGAAAATTAGACTCTATTTCCTCTCCAAAGGATATACATGCCCATGAGGATAATTTCAGAAGTTTAGAAGGATGAAGATTGCTGATGATTCTTGGTCAAAGATCCAGCATTAAAATTTGTTGACTGATATTAATATGAGGCTTAGTGCTCGGGTTAATTAGGAAAGTGAAAAACAAGTGCTTTGTGCTTAGGCTGTATGATGTGGTAAGAGATAAAGCTTATTTCCCTACCAACAGAAGAAGCCTATGGAAGCACTGCTTATTTTTTAGGCCAGAAGGAGAATTTATGAAGAATATTATGTTACTCAGTTTCAGAGGGTTTTTTTTTTCCATTTTTTACAATAATATTTAGAAAGTTGAGTAAAAGTTCATTTAAATGCAGGGTGATTCAAAATTTTCAATTCCTTTTCTATCTTTACCAGTGGATTCTGAATAGGGTACATAACTATTCTATGAGTTCAAAAGCCTGAATATAAATCCAAACCTCTTATGATTTATGTTTAACTGTTTCATAGTTCCTAACACCCAAGGTTTTTACCTTGGATGTATTTTCACATCTTTTATGACACAGGACAATATAGTTTATTGTTTCTAGATTACATTTCCCCTAAGACTTGGTACAACTTATACATATATAAAACTGAAGATAGAGGCCAGGGATTTAGCTCAGTGGTTCCAGCGCCTGTCTTGCAAGCGCAAGGACCCAGGTTCGATCCCCGGTTAACCACACACAATACTGGGTGTGGAGACTCATGCCCACCAGCAACCAGTACCACATACCACAGTGCCAGATGTGGAGGCTCACACCTGTAATCCCAGCACTCGGGAGGTAGAGGTAGGAGGATTGCTGTGATGTGAGTTGGAGGCTGAGCTCAGGGCCAGCCTGAACCACAAAGCGAGACCCTGTCTCAAAACAAAAAACAAAAAACAACAACAACAAAAACAAACGTGAAGATATGATGATGACATCTTTAAAATCATTGGAAAAAGAGAATATTCAAAGCATCATGTTGGGGAATTGACTATTCCTTCAGGAAAAGCTTTAGTACCTTTTTCCACATCATACATAAATATCAAATCTCAGTGAAAATATAAACAACTTTTTCATTCTGTTCAGTTCATTTATTTATCCTGTTACTATAAAATAAATATCATACCACCTTTCCATTTTTGGATGACAAATTGTGTGATTTAAAACTGAAAACAAAAAGCGACCTTTTAAAAATACTCGTAAAAATCCAGGAAAATATTTTTACTAAAAAGAGTACTAAAGAATCTCTTAATGAAAACAAAACAAAACACATACAATTAACACTGCAAAAATGGTTAACATACGACAATTTGGGATACATATATGCTTTATGCCAGTACTACTTTGGTCACCATAGCTTTATGATATATTCTGTTTTATTCATCTTGTTAAGGACTATGCTCAGTTTTATGGGAATCTTTTGTGTTCTAAATGAATTGTAGACTTTTTATACTTTAATTAAAAATATTTGATAATTTTATGCATATTGCATTGAATTTGAAGATCACTTTGACATGGATAAATGTTTAGTGAAATACAAAGTACCCAAGACTGAATCAAGAGGAAACAGAAATCTGAAGAGATTAATACATGGAAGTTGAATCAGTAATCTGTAACATATCCAAAAAGAAACGACCAACAGGCTTCACGGTTGAATTTAACTAAACAATGTAACCATACTTAACACAAATCCCTCCTCAACTCTGTTATGGCTTGTGTCGAGATGCCCCCTTTCCAAGGCTTATGTTGTCATAAAGCCTCTCCAAAGGTGGCTGAATCTAGACCTGTGATGCTGAGGTAAGGGTGTGGTTACTGGATCAATCCACTGACTGCTCCGGCACATTCCTAATCCAGACAATCTGGACAAGACATAAGGAGTAGAAAGATGCTGCTAAGATACCTTCTTGATTTTGCTACCCTGTTGGCACCATGAACTTTTTCTCTTCTGTGACACCCCTCTGCCATGCACCATTCTCCTTTGTTGCTGGCCAATTATGGCCTGAAACGAGTACAAACTGTGAGTTGAATAAACACTTTCCCCTTTAAGTCTGGGTGTCAGGTGTTTGTTTCAACAGTTAGAGAAGAGTAACTAAAACAAGCTCTTTGAAAAAAATGGAAGAATGAAAGGAATAAAATCATTTTTGACCAGCATAATTGGTCCATAAGAAAACTAAAGGTCAATATTAATTCCTTAGGAACATAGACGTAAAAACAAGAAAATTTTAGCAAAGTGAATACAACAGAAAGCACTAACCAAAAAGAATTATTATTCAATTTATGTAAATCAAATCTATGTAATTTAGTGCTTTAACATACAAATACAACATATTCTCATTTTAATAGATGCTGTGATAGGTAAATCTAAGTGTAAACTTCATTCTCAATCGAGAAATTAGTAAAAGAAACTTCTGGGTATGTCTATGTGGTTCACACAGTGTTATACTTCAAGCTTTTTTTTTTTTTTTTTTTCCTCTCTAGCACTGTTCCCTGGTCTCCTTCCCAGGGAAGCATGAGAAACATTGTCATTGACATGAGCAAAGCTACTTTGTCCCACCATGTCGCTACATGGAGCCGGGCCACCATGGATTAGGCCCCAAATGAACCATTTTCTTCGTTAAGTACAGAATGTTGAGTAATTTGTCCTAGCAATAGAAAAGCTGGCTAGTGATAAAATTCAGTATCTTTTCATGAAAAAAACTCTTATATGAATGTGTACTAGGAACTTACCAAAACACTAAAATCTATATGTTAAAAGTCCATCCCTATCATTACAGTCACTGAAATAACCTGAATTATTATTACATCTCACCTGTATGACCTGAATTAAGAGTGGATACCCATTCTCATCAATTCTACTCAATAAAGTACTAGAAGTTTTACCCACAATAACTATGCCTGAAAAATAAATGGACACATTCAAGATAGAAAAGAAGTAAATTTTTTTCTATGTAGGACATAGTCTTGTGTTAAAACAAAAACAAAAAACCCCATAATTCTAAAGTCCCCCTCTCAAATTTTGTTAAACCTAATAATTAATTTTAGTAAACTGCAGCATACAAAATCAATGTGCAAAAAACATTTTATTTCTAATACCAATAATTGGCTATTAAAAAAGAAAATTAAGAATGCAACCCCATTAATAAGAGCACCAAAAGGAAGAAAACACATGAATTAATCTAACCTAGGAGATGAAAATCTTGTACATCAAAACTATAAAGTGCTAACAAAACTTAAAGCAGACATAAATACGGCTGGGGATTTAGCTCAGTGGTTCTGGCGCCTGTCTTGCAAGTGCAAGGACCCGGTTCGATCCCCGATAACCACATACCATACTGGGTGTGGAGACTCACGCCCAGCAGCAAACAGTACCACATACCACAGTGCCGGGCGTGGTGGCTCACGCCTCTAATCCCAGCATTTGGGAGGCAGAGGCAGGAGGATTGCTGTGATATGAGTTGGAGGCTGAGCTCAGGGCCAGCCTGAACCACAGAAAGCGAGACCCTGTCTCAAAAACCCTAAAAAAAAAAAAAAAAAAAAAAAAAAAAGCAGACATAAATAAAAATACATTCTATGTTCACGTATTAATAGAATTAAATATTGCAAAAATGAAAAATGAACCACAAGTTTAATGTAATGTTTTGATTTCCTAAGCATGGAAGACATGTCCAGAAGTTGTGGGGACTTAACAAGTAAGGACATGATAATGATGAGTTCATTTGGTTTTAATGTCCAGAGCCCTTGCTGAAAGTAAATGCTATGACTTGGTTGTGTGCTCCAAGAAAGAAGGATGAAAACTTACCCCTCAATACATTAGATTCTGGAGGTTATAATGGGATGTGTTGGAGTTCTGATGCTGCAGTCTTATAAATGGATGGATGTCCTTTATACAAGTGCTTATATAAGCTGATATATTGGCTCATGTCTATAATCCTAGCACTGTAACTGGCTGAAGCAAGTTTGAGTCCAGCCTGGCAATTCAGTGATTTAGAGACCCAGTCTCAAAATAAAAATAAGAGAGAGCTGGGGGTGTATCTGTGTGCTTGCTTGTTGTTTGGGAGAGCTCTCTTCCCCTTCTACTCCTGCTGGACAATCCAATGAACAAGCCCTGGCCAGGTACTGTACTCTACTTTGGATCTCGTATTTTTAAGGACCATAGGAAATGAATATATATAAATTATAAATTACTCAGTATTAGGTGTTTGATATAGCAGCATAAAATACACTAAGAGAAGGAGTGTTTTAGTTTATCTACAGTAATCCTTCTGTCCATAGCAACAACTCATAAAAATAAAACAGTCCTATCTTCAACAATGAATCTGTGATCTTAATCACATTATTTATTTTCCAAGAGTTTCACATCAGTCTCCCTGAGTAAGATTTTAAATGAGAGATTTACTCACAATAATGTATTATGACATTATATTATACCACTTGCATCAGTTGTCATAAGTTAAAACTTATGGATGTAAGTTTTATTCAAGATAAAAGATTCATTTTTATATATCACAGATATTACATAAGACTCAAGAATAAGATTATACCAGTGGTGGTGGTGAATGTATAGTACCAGTGCCACAGCCAGTTGTTTGTTATCACTGAAAGATCTAAAATGTTCACAATCAGTGCTCAATGGCATTAACTAATTAGAAATTAGATATTTCATTTTTTCTGAACTTATCTTTCACTGAAAGTTTTTTCATTCATCCAGCAAAACTTTAAGGATCTTCACTGGGATTAAGAGCTGACTAAGCACAATAAATACAGAGATGACTAACATCCAGGCTTTGGTTCCTGAAATCCATGTTGTTAGAAGAGGAAACATAGTAGTCCAATATTTGTGATGCAGTATGTGTGTGAGTGAGGCCATTCTCATTGCTAGTAACAGAACAGCCTTGATAAATCTGAGTCTTAAAAGAATGCACGCCATCCACTGTGAATTCCACAGTGACATCCCAATTCATGCATGTCAACTGTGTCATCAGAACACTGCACTGCTAAATTGGTACGGTTCTACTTCCCTTGATAGCAGGCTACTTTGCTCTTCCACGATTATTTTACAGAGAAAATTCTGTATCCCACACTTCTTGGAAAATCCCAAGGATAGTTCTAAGAATCTCTAATTCTTATCCTACAATCTCATCCCACAATTCTACCTACATGTGTACTCGCTGTCAGGAGGAAGCATTGATTTGGTCAGGCCTTTGGCGATATGCTCATCCCTGGACTGGGATGAGGATTGTAAATGGAGAGGGAATTAAAGCTGCTCAAAGGTGGAGTGAATGGATCATATTTACCCTGGAGGAAAGAAAAGAATGATATCTCAGGCTGTCTGATAGGTGATCATTATTCTTAAACATGTGCGTTTTATTGGTTGAAGAAAGATAATCCCTTCCTTCCCTGTTAATTGATTGTTAAAATTTTGGGTAAAAGCTCTAACAGTTTTCTGCTAATTGGTTATAAAGTTAAGAATTGAGTGAAATATTGGCATTTTATCATTTCTAGCCATTAGCATAACAGTGGTACTTGGATGAGGTAAGAAAACCAATGCAGAACACACGTTGAGAAGTAAAGTTCAAAATTTAAGGCAACAAGAGGAGCAAGGAGGAAATAGAAATAAGAACTGAAAAGAGAGATGAGAAGAAATGCAGCGAATTAAAGTAGAAACAACGGGTAGGCACTAGGGAATAATTGAGATTCATTTGATAAAATAAAATACATTTTAGAACATTCTTCCTGTAAACAGCAGCTTTATCATTTCTTCTGGCTAGAATTTGCAGTTTGGTACACACCTCTGGACTGTTTCTGCTTTTTTCTTTATATTTTTGTCATACACCCATGTGCTCATTCAAAAAAAAGATTTGAGGAAAATGAATTGTCAGTTTTATTCTGAATCTTACACAAGGGTAGAGCAGAGGATCTTGAAATCTACAGTCAACAAAGCAAGGCAACACATTTTATGTTGATGTTCTCGGATTAGCAAATAAAATGCAATGTCATGATACCTGAAAATAGAGCCCCAACATTGCTCCTTAAATTTGACTTAAAAATAAAACCATTCTATTATAATGCAAGCTTTGATTAGATTATACAGTCGAAACCCTACAGACTATCTTCTTATTCCTAGCTTTCCTCATTTCTAGCATTACTGTGATTATATTTTTAGCCCTGAGCAGTTTATTACATGGTCCAAATCTGTCATTACTGTTTAACTCAACATTATAAAAATTTGCAACTAAAGGATTTCTATATCACCAGTAGATACTGAGTTTGTTTTATTCTTTTCTTTTTAAAAATGAAGCAAAGACAATAAAAAGTATGGTGCGATTTTGAAAAAAAATAGTTTATATTTCTTTTCACTCTCTAATAATCATACTTTATCATAAAAACAACTGTTTAAGACTTAATTTTTAAACATATTGACAAAAGGCAACTTTGATCTTCATAGTATGTAACTCACAAATTTCATCTCAATATAAATTCTTTAAAAATAAATCACAAAACCTACTGAGGTTGTCATAGGACATAGAAGTAGCAGTGAACACTGAAAACATAAAAAAAAGCTAAAATACCATCTTTCCAAAGCCTTTAGCATAAAGGACCAAATAACGGTCAAGGTATTTCTATAGGAAAATTGCGTTTGTTTACTTTTGTTCCTTACTTCGAATTCATCTAGATGTAAAAAGGAAAATGATATTGCAAAATATACATGTGAGAACTTCTAGATTTATGCATTTATGTGTTTGTTTGTGTACTTTTAGAAAGTGTTATGCATTCTAGCCTTAGACTTGGTTTCTAATACTTCCCTAAAGCATATTATAATCATAGTAACACCAGAAGTATTAAGATCTATTATCTCAAAATTCATAATACAGAAATGTAGTTTTGAAAATAAAATATGCTAGGCTTAGAAATAATTTGTATTCCTACCTCCATATTCTCACAAATAGTTTAAAAACATCAATGTATATTTTGAAATTTTCTTATTGCTCTTTGAAAATCTAATGTGTTGAAGTTATAAATGATTGAAGAGCACATTAAATATGTCATACTTCTCAAAGTGTATTTTAAATGACTTTATTAAAAGTTTGATTGATTTATAAGTCTATGTATTATAGAGCATTTAGAATGTAGATACCATATAATTTGATATGGTATAGTTTTAAATATAAAATGATTTCTTTATATTTTATATATATGTATATATGTACATATGTATATATATATTATATGATTTAAGCATATACTTCCTTGAAAATTTGTTCTGCAGAGATTTTGTAGGTTATCACAGTTGAGATGTATAAATTGGAATAAAGAGATGATTCTTACATCATTTGCCTCATGCACAGAATTCTTATAAAAATATAATTCAATTTTTGACACAATGAGCTGGAAATTTTTTTGATCAATTCCCTTTATGTTTAATTTCAATCTTAAGTCCCCTGACAAAATTCTTCATGACTTTCTGTTTGGTCTTTCACCTAGGTCATGTCTCATTGAAAAGTAGTAGGCATTATTTCTTTGGGAGTTAGCAATCAACTTCTTTGTGAAGAGATTAAGTTCATCTTTGTTTCTGCCCTGTTGATCTCCCAGTATACAGCCAGTTTTGAAGTGTATATACAACTTATTTCCTAATTATGATGGTTAATGCATGGAGATAAATATAGAAATTTAAATACAGCACTTCATGGATTAAAATTTGTTCTTGACCTATACATTTCAGTTGAGTTTCAATTCACTAAAAGTCTGAACTTTAATGTCCTTATGAACTGAATTTTTCTTTGCACTTATAGGATTTTGTCAAGCACAAAAATATCTATAAATCAAGCATTTGTCTGTTTCAGTGGTAAAGCAACATCCATGGTAAGAATAGAGCATTTTCTTTATCTTGGATAATCAGTTCCTTACAAAATTAAGATGATACAATAACAGATTATTTCTACACAATAAAGAGGCCTCCAAACACCTGATAATATTCAAGTTGACAAAAATAAATATTTGGAAAGAATATGTATATATAAAACTGATATTGTTACTCACCTGTCTGTACTCAATAAACATGTTGCACATTATATATAGTGTTTACCTGGCTATGAAGTTCAGCAAATTGAAATCCAAGATGAGAAGCATCATAGATTTATCCAGATAAATTGATGTTTCAGAGTTGATGGAGTCAGACATTTGTTCTTTTTCCCTGGAAGGAAGCATTAAAACACTGATTAGATAACTAATAGTAATTTTAACATGATCTTTTTATTATAAGGGCATTATCCTAACATCTCTTAAAATTCATGAAAGTTTTTAAAAATTTCACAGGGAAACAGGACCTGTTCAATAGTGATTAGTTGTTCAGAGGACTTCCAGGAGAAGGCAAAAGAAAGATGCCATTTAGTCTCAAGTGTGCAATTTTATGGTGCTTCAAAGGAAGCAGCAGCAGTGCACAGTACTTGGACAAATGTCTGCAAAGAGTGGAAATGTTGGCTGATAAAGAGCTAAGCAGTGTACAAAGTAAACTCATGTACTACATCTGTTAAGAAAAGTACACAATTCCAGAATATGTGGTCTTTCAGATGTTGATTTTTTATACGTTTCATCTTTAAAAAATAACTTACAAAAATTTAATCACTAGCAAAAATTTAAAAATATTATGTTCATGTTATCTTGCCGAGGGTTAGAGAATGACTACATTGATCAAATTCAATTAATTCATTATTTCACTCTTTAAATTTTTGCTGCTAAAAATTTTCCAAATGGCCACATCATTAATGACTAAATGATTATTGTTATCAAATGAACTGTTGCTGTAGATCACAGAGACAATTATTTTGATTATTTTAGAGGTATGATTTAATAAGTTCCTGATTTATAAAAATATAGGTCCTCAATCTTTGATTTCTGATATACTTTAGTAGGTTTTTTTTGTTTGTTTGTTTTGTTTTTGTTTTTGTTTTTTGAGGCAGGGTATCGCTTTGTAGTTCAGGCAGGCCCTGAGCTCACTATGTAGCCCAGAGGAGCCTCAAACTCACAGAAATACTCCTGTCTTCCAAGTGCCAGGATTACAGGCATGAGCCACCACTCTAGGCACAGTGTTATGTAGTACTGAGTGCTGGTGGGCATGAGTTACCACACCTGGTATTGTTGTATGTGGTTTCTGGGGATCAAACTAGGGACCTTGTGCTTGCAAGGCAGTTGCCAGAACCACTGAGCTAAATCCCTGTCCCCACTCCGGTGTTCTTGAGAATAGTAAGAATATACTCAATTTTAAATTTGATTTTATGCATCAATGCACAGATTTTATGATTGATTTTGAATAGCAGTTAGCCAAGAAGCAATTGTCTGGCTGACAGATCTTCTTCCACACATATATAAAGATTTTTCACAGACTACATTGGGAAAATTATTTCTCAATGGCACTATCATTATTTTTATTATTTTTAGTAGTACTACTGAGATCTGATTTTCCTTACCAATAGAGAAAAATCAAAATATGGATATAAATATCAAGGAGTTTCCTTTTATCAAAATGATGAACAACTAAATATCTCATAAAAACTCAACTACTTAGTAACTGAATAATTTTGTGTAGGTGTAGATGTCCCCAAGCCTGACTTCTCCATGTGAGCATTGAGCTGTTCAGTTAAGCAGAAAAACCTCATCATTTGACAACTAACGTTTAGGATAAACTGTAAACTAAAGTTTAGTCATAAATAATATAAAAATGAAAACTTACAAGATATCTGAAATATAAATTTAGAAAGGTCAGAGGGAAAGCTAGGTTTTTCGGAAGGCAAAGAAATGATTTATTATAAAATCAGCTAGTGTCAACATGAATAAATCAAAATTAATTGATAACGTTCTTTACTGTTAAAGAAAAGTATTATTTCCCAAGTGTTCTGGTTATTTCTTCTGTCCTCTAAGAGTTTACAAAATGAATGGCTGCTGATGTTTTTATTGCACTTTTCTCAAGGACCACAAGCTTCTATCAGTAGCAGCTATTGACTTGATTGCATTGCTCCTTCCCACATGGAGTGGGAAAGCTTTTTACTGATGACATTGTGCTTTGTTACATGTAATAAAACTTCTTGAGAGACTGTACGCCATTTCTTTTCCTCTCAGTCGCTCCTGAACCCACTTAAATCAGGTTTTCATCTCCTTTTTCTACAGAAACAGCTATTGTCAAGGTAACAAATAACTAGCCATTGTTCAATACAATAGCCCATTTCTGAATCCTCAGTGGATTTGATCAACTGTCTTCATCACTTTTTCCTTCTTCACACATTTATTTTACTTGGCATTCAGGATACCAGTCTTGGTCTGCTTCCTTTAATAGTGGCAGTTTAATTGAAGATTCATTTCCTAATTCAGTAGCTCTAGGAATCAGACTTCTGCTCTTTCTGTGGTCATATTCTCGATGACCTTATTCAGAGATAACTTCAACTAATGATTTTATGCTGTGATGTCCAAATTTACATTCTGTATTCTAAGGTCCCTAAATTGTTCCTTGTTTCCCTAGGTGGAAATGTACTATCTCCTCCTTTAAAAAAATAAAAACAGCAGGGGGGAGGGTAGATTTGCTTGACTACACAACCACGGGTGAAGAAAGAGGGAAAGTCTACTATGCATACTTAGGAGAAGCTTTATTACTGATGTGAGATTCATTATGTCACCTTTTGCTGTTCTTGTGAGACTGGCAAAGTGTTAATACATCTGCTTGATCACTCTGGATCTCAAAGTCAAGCAATTTGAAGCAGAAGCCTAGCAACCCCAGTGTAGCCACAATCTGAGTGAGAATTAAAAATGTTATTACTGCAGGTCATTAAGATCTGAGATTCATTTTTTGCGTCATTCATTACAGGTGTAAAAATCATGTAGTTTGACTCAGAAATTCTTTTATCCAAGTATTGTTAACATTTTCTCCACTTAATGTATGCACACTAACGTTTAGCAATTCCCAATACACTCCTCAAAATTTATCTTCAAGTTTTCCTTCCTGCTGTCCTTGTTCTTTAACAACTCCAATCTTTCTGTTGACTACTCCTGAATTTTTCTCTTCTCTCACAATCCTAAATCAATATATTAACAGGTCCTACAAACTTCAGAATATTATGTGTATAAATATGATTTCAATTTACTATTTTCATTTTAACACAATTCCTCACTTTTATTCAGCTCTGTATATAAATACTAACTCTAAGGATAAGTCTTCACCATAGTTTTATCTTTTCTTTCAAGTACTCAACATAATGGGATATGTTTATCTGTCTCATCTTTCTCAAATGCAAGTTCCATGACAATTGTTTTGCTCAAAGCTGTATCTCGCATGTTCAGATGAGAATCTTGTACATTGTACATACTTTGAGGAAGTGTCAATCAATGAAATATGAGGGATATAAATGGAGCTTTCAGGTTTTGGCTGGAGGTTCCTTTTTTTTCTGAAACCTTCAACAATTTACTAACTTCTTTGTCTTAGTTCTATTTTCTGAACAATGAGAATTATTGAGTTTGCATCATACCCTGTACTATACCTATGAAAAAGGACATACCAGACACAAAGCAAATGACTGATACATATCAACAACCAAAAGAAAGAACAGTATAATTTAGTTAATAAACTAGAAATGTATGACATCAAGGGTACATATGTGTAAAATTCTGTTTGGCATTGCAAACTGAGTCAACTTCCATAAGTCCCTCCCTCTCATCTCCACTAGCCTCTATAAAGATTTTCATCTTAGACTTCTTTATATACTTCTATACTATAGAGTACATAAAGAATACTCTATATACTTCTATCCAATCAGCTCTTCAGGACTAATCTTGTTATGTAACTGCTCCAGGTATAAGGCTGATAGTACTTTTCTGAACAAGTGTAATGCAATTTGTTTTATTTCTTGAGCTTTTAAAATGTGTAATGATTTCAAAGTTTGACTTCTCATAAACTAAGAAGAGAAATAATACTTGTTTTACATCACCTCAGCCCTCAGAAATCCACTGTAGGTTGGGCCTGGGATTTAGCTCAGTGGTTCCGGCGCCTGTCTTGTCCAGGTTCAATCCCCGGTAACCACATAACAATACTGGGCGTGGAAACTCACCCCAGCAGCAACCAGTACCACATACCACAGTGAAGGGTGTAGTGCCTCATGCCTGTAGTCCCAGCACTTGGGAGGCAGAGGCAGGAGGATTGCTGTGATGTGAGTTGAAGGCTGAGCTCAGGGCCAGCCTGAACCACAAAGCAAGACCTTGTCTCAAAAAACCTTAAAAAAAGAAAAAGAAAAAGAAATCCACTGTAGGTAAATAATACTGACTCCATGTCACAGCTCATATAATGAGTGCATTGAGACTATTTGTTCCAAGTCACACAGCTTTGGTGAGAATTTGAGCCCAGGAGTGCTGTGCTGGCCTCCACAGCAGCATTCTTCCTGTAACCACCTCAGTCCACTATATATAGCTGAAGATTGAGGAAGGAGGATGAAAAGTAGAGCAAACTTTTCAGTTTTTAGTTCTGAAACACTGGCTTCCTTTAGAAACATCTGCTTCAAACCTATGTTTATAACTGAAGCTTTTGGAAAAAGAAAGATTTTCCATACATATTTCAATATTTTTGGAAATTTGTGGGGAAAATATCACCAAATTAAGGGGAATTTATGACCCATTGTTACTTATCAATAAAATACACTTCTCTACATGTATCAATATACATAACCATTATGTCCATATTCATGTCCATATCCATCTACTTCTATCAGTTGAGATGATTCTGCTGATGGCTCCCTATGCTTTTCTTCTCATGTTGAAACAATGTGTAGTCTATTTGCTAATGCCTTCTAACAAAGAAATTGTGAATTAAATCTGGTGCATTTAGCTTATCTACAACATAGCCTCCTTTTTGCTAAGCAGGGCTAAATATCAAACAAGGTCCAATCAGGGGTATCAGAGGGAGAGCTATGAGCATTCAGCCACAGGCTATCTGGTAGCAGGTGCCCGGTGCTGCTGCCGTCACTCCTCAAGAACCTGTAATGTGTTCTGCAGCGTGGTTGTTTGGGCTTTTTGAAGAATTTTTCTGAGAACTGAAAAAGGCATAGCAGAAGAAGGAGACAGGAAATGAGCCTAAGAAAGGAACCAGGTAGTTCCCTCATGCAGGTAACACAGAGAGGTGGGTGTGTCTCTCTAGAGGAATTAACAATGTGATGCATGACATGCAAACTCCTGTCGCCTTTTGAGCAGTTATGAAAATCTTTCCAAACTGCAGAGTTGTATCATGGTCTCCAGTTTGTCAAGACACTTGTGCAAGATTTCTCACAGGGATGTGGACCTGGCTTTTACCCTGACTGTTTCAATGCTTGTTTCAAATGAGCAGCTACATTGTAGCCTGCAAGAGGGAGGCAGGGTTCTTGGACACATCTCCTTGGGTGACTAAGAAGTTCTTGAAATGCTCTTCTCACACGATCTGCCTGAGTGTTCAGCTGTTGCTGCAACCTATGCTTCTAATTTTCTATTATATGCCAAAATACTAGCTGTGTGTCAGTCTATACCAGGTCACACATTTCTGTCATAGACACTTCTTGGGAGCGTTCTTTTGTCAGTTTTATGTTAGATTTTTCAGAAAAAATAAATATATTGAAATTCATCCTCTCATGTCTTCATGTAAGTGACTAAAGATTAGTAATATCTTTTTGAAGATGAGAACGTGAGTCTTAAAGTTCTTTTTCTGTCCGATGTCATGGAATATCTCACAGAGTCTAATAAAAAATCTACCTTATCTGGCTTGAACGTCCTCTCTAACGTGTGTCTCATGGGCTCTTGTATGCCGGAGTGTCCCCGTGCCAGCGCGGTGAGTTTGTTTGGCACCAGTCCATTCCCAGTGCAGTCCCTTCCCTTGGCTGCCTTTCACTACACGTTTACCATTCTACCCCACGTTCTATCCATATTTCTCCCACATTTCCTTATGAGCTTTATCATACCAGTTCGTGCTCTGCTGTTGAACACAAACAATGATCTTCCTGAGAGAACTGCATTTTAAAAAAGAATACCTGACTAGACTTTGATGCATTTTTATCGTTTACATACAATAAACAAAAAATGAAAGAATGAATATCAGAGGCCAAGTCATTTTATAAAATAAGGAAAATTTTTATGAAACTTTGAGGTGGGAAAGGGATGCATATAAAGCGTATACAAAACAGGCATATTAGACAAAGAATTATGGGAATGAAACTTAAAACACACCTGTTCAACTACATATGAGTATTCCGTCTTTAGGTGAATTATAAAAGATTATTTGAAGGGCTAGATTGTTAAAAGTTATCATGAACTTCCTGGGTACATTTGAAGTATAATCTATGCCATCCAACATGATGAGCTGAGTTTGTATTGCTCTGACTCTAGAACAAAAGGTGATGTCTCAGCCTGGCTAAGTTACTTCAATGTTTGAATTGTTCATGCTGAATTACTCATCAAAACATCCTGAAATGAATAGCCCTTCTCTTACCCAGATTCACATATATGTAAGTTCTGGTAGCACAGTTCATATTATGAAAGACAATAGTTTCTGTTGTTGCTGTCACTGTGGTTATTAACTAGATACATCTGAGAAATAATACTTAGCCATGAGTGTGAAGATAAGAAAATATAAATGGCAAAGAAAATAAACATCATTTTTTTAAAAGCTGAGATGCTAAATGAAGAAATGTTGATTTATAAGTTATTACATCTGTGTGATACATGTTCATAGAAGTACAATATATTAAAATCTTTACTTTTGTCTGTCCATACTAATATGCCTCATTACCTTATTAATTAAATATACATGCTTTCTTTTATTTCTCATCTGAGTTTGGTTGTTTTACCTATTATATTTTTTAAAATTTGGAAAAGATGTAGCATGACTAAGAGGTTGAGCTCCTTGTTTAAAATTAGTAAAATGTGTTGGTTGACATACATTTATATGTGAAAAAATAAACACTTAAATCACAGAATACAATAAATCATCCAAAAAAAAAAAAAAGATTAGACATAATGACCAAGTAGGATTCATCAAAGGGATGCAGAAATGGTTCACAGCATGCAAATCAATAAATGTAACACACTACACAAACAGAAGCCAGGAGAGAAACCATGTGATCATCTCAACAGATGCAGAAAAAGCATTTGACAAAATCCAACATCCATTTAAAGGGAGAAAAACAAAACTAAAACTGGTGACAAATTTGTAAGGGATCTAGAAAGTTAATTTAAGGAGACTGAATGTAACTAAATTTTGAAGCAATTAATGGTGTTGGAGACTCATAATTAGAGAAACTCATTCAGCAAATTGCTCTGGGGAAAATACCCTTAGCAAATTCAATATGCAGAACGTTGGAATCAGAAAGATAAAACTAAAGTGAGCAGGTTGCGATCATAACTAAAGGCAAAAAGATTAAAGAGAAGTTTTGCTATAAATAGAGATTGTGAGAGTGGAAATCAACTTTATGTTTGGGTGTAGTATTTGAGGCATATCTGAGTCTGCTCACAGCCCCTCTGGTTCATTTTGGAAATGTGTAGGTCTAGCTGATGGGAAGTCAGGGCTTATGTTGTAAATTAAACAATCAGGAGGGTACAAATATCACGGACCTTCTTCCTTCAATGCTGTTCAACAGAAACAAAAAATGCACACACAATTGATGTCATCACAAATGATGCCCTCATGTGTACCAGTCATCATTATTTTTTTTAATCTGATTTGGTTAGTTGTCTCTCTCCCTCCTTTTCTTTGTGAAAAATGGACATATGATTTATATGTGAGTATAACATATATATTTTTCACTTATACCAATATAACTGAAGCTGGATTACTATATAAAGAGTTTTATTTCACTTACAACTTTGGAAGTTCACAGAGATAGTTTTGGCTTTGGCTTGGCTGTGGTGAGGCTGTCATGGTGAATGCTGTCACAGCACTGGGGACACGAGTGAAAAGAAAGGATGTTAATCCAGACTTAATTTGTTAGGTCAGATTACAAAGTGGCTAGTTGCCAGAAACATTTATTACTGATTTTCTACACCTCATCTCATTGTTCAGTGGATGTTCCCCCAGAAGGTTGGTACTTTTGCCTTATTTTTATACACATATTATTACCTTTTAAAAAACTGCCTTACTATACAAAGGAATGCCGAAAGTATTACAAACCTCTTAGATACTGAAATTGCTACCTCCAAGTTGCGACAAGCTTTGGTGTCTTGCCTGCTCAGCAAGTAAGCGTTGGTTGGAAACGCTCTGTAAAATGGCATTTGGGGGTCCAGGACCTCGTCTAGCTTTTCATTAATGTGATATTCCTTAAGTGTTGGATCTTATTTATAGTCTAAGTAAATTAATATAAAGCCACACTGACTCTTCAACTACTCATAAATCATTGTTCTTCCTACATTTTTGTCAGTCTGAGAGTTTTGACTTTTTATGCTAGTAAAGTGTTTTCACTTGTGAATTTATTAATCTATCAAAGGAAGAAGAATTGGAAAGTAATAATATAATACATAAGGTATTTGTTTATTAGCAATAAGCAATTAGAAAACATGTAAATGAGTATGATTTTCTTATTAGAAGCCAGCAGTAGGTTTTTCTTGTTACCGTTAAGTGTCCCCTTAGAAAGTCTGGAAACAATAAAGACATAATCTTGGGACTTCTTTTCACATATCATTACTGAGAGAGAGTGATCAGTAAATATTTGAGATTAGGGAAGTCAAGAGTTTCTTTGTTTGATGGAATCATAATAGCTTCACCCAGCAAGGAAATTACAATTATTTGTTCACCTCAACATATTGAAAGAGCACCTATGTCTTTTAATTTAAAACCAGAGTCCAATTCATTGCCACAGGAAATGTAGCTTTTTGCACAAAGATATCACATTTCAGCTAACTCTAGAGCCAAGCAAAGACTATAAGTTTTAGGAATTAGTCCATAGTTACACCAACAGCTCTTAATAAGCTAACATTTTCTTCATTTTATAAAGGAAGAGATCTTAAATCTTGCCTTCCCCAGGAAGTAAATAAAATATATGAATGGAGAAAAAAATTTCCTAATAATTCAAGGACCTACACAACTTTAATCACAAAAATGATTCCCTAAAAAGTGATGGCATATAAACAGTATTATCCCTGCTGTGGAGGAAAAATATTCACCTTTTCCCTAATTCAAAACACTACAGGACAGGAAACTATCATACTATCCAGAGTATGGTAGGGACAAAAATAAAAATACTATTTAAGAGTCCTAAAATATTACTGCGTTCTGAGATTGGAATAGTCATAGGTTATTTTATGAATAAAAGTGACCATCTGTTTAAAATTTAACTAATTTTTAAAACGTAAACTTTAGTGAGGCAGAATTTACATATGACAATATTCACCAATTTACATATGTTGATATTATAGTTGCTAATGATCCTTATTCTTTGCTGGATTTCATTTTCTAAAATTTGTTAAAGACATTTGCATCTAAATTAATGAGGGATTTTTGGTCTCTAGTTTTTGTCCTTTGTAATGTATTTATGGGTTTTATGTCAGGATATATCTGAATCAATAAGAATAAGGCAAGATGACCATTTTCTGAAGAATTTGTGTGAAATTATAATGATTTCTTTGATAAATGTCTGGGTAAATGCATAGTGAATTCATCTCAGCTTGGAATTTTCATGAGGATAGTATTTTAAAATTAGATTCAATTAATTTCAAAGATAAAGGTTATTCAAGGTATGTTTTATTTTTGTGGAAGCTACAGTAATTTGTATATGGCACTCTGCTTCTATTTTTGTCATATATATATGTATATATATATATATACATATATATATTTCTTCATTCTGTTTAATTTGATTAGACTTTATAAATTTTAACCATCTTTGCAAAGAATTAGCATATAGTTTAATTGGTTTTCTCTACAATTCTATTATTATTCCAATTGTTTGAAATTTATTATTTAGTTCTGCTTAATTTGATTTCGCTTTTTCTAGTTTTTCAACATAAACAATGAAATTACGGTACGGATGTGAGTTTTATCTCTTCTAATGTAAGTATTTAAAACTATAATTTTAACTTTTTGCACTGTGTATTTGCTTCTAGCAAACAGTGAAATGTATTGCTTTTTTCTGTTGTTTTGATTCACAGTAGTTTTAGTTTTACTCTGATAATTCTTATTTTGTTTGTTTCTTCTTTTTTTTTTTTTTTTTTTGTAGTTCAGGCTGGCCCTGAGCTCAGCCTTGATCTGACAGCAATCCTCCTGCCTCTGCCTCCTAAGGGCTGAGATTACAGGTATGAGCCACCACACCTGGCACTGTAGTGTGTGGTTCTGATTGCTGGTGGGCAGGACTCTCCATGCTGAGCACTGTTGTTTGTGGTTACCAGGGATCAAATTTAGGCCTTTGCACTTGCAAGGCAGGCGCCAGAACCACTGAGCTAAATCCCAGGCCCTAGTAATTGCTTCTTTAGTCTATCAGTTATTTGGAAATGTGTTGTTTTTCTGGTATTTCAATATTCTTTAAATTTTATTTGCCTATTACCATTTCATTTTCTCATGACACACAAATTTTATGTTAGATCCATTTCAGTTAACTGAAACTTATGTCATGGCTTGCAATATGGCCTATCTTGTAAATTACTTAAAATAAATGAATACTTTATTCTATAAGATGTACAAATTGGTTGATGATAATGTTCATGTACTCTATATCCTTGCAGATTTTCTGGCTGCTTGTTTAATGTTTTTGATAGAAAGCACTGAACTCTCCAGAGAAAATCATAGATGTGAAATTGGCATATGTTTCACCATATGAATTCTTAGTAACAGGTGTAAATGAAAACTATGGTGAATGTTTAAAATTTTTAAATTACAGTAAAAGATACATATCTACTAATCTTAAGTAAAACACTTCTTTCTTGCTTCTAACACAATTATCTTCTATTTCTTGCCACTTTCTGATGCAGTTCTGGAAATTCACTTTGTGGTCTATTGGGCTATCCTGAATGTCTGAACATCCTGAACTGATTTAAAACCTTTTCCTGTACATGTTTATTTTGTTTTCGGTGAAGAGCCAAGTGTCACATGGTGCTAGATGTGTTGAGTAGAGTGGACAAAGACAGACCATCATGTTATAAGCCTTTCCACTGGATGGCACTTAGCAGCAGCATTTGTCAAAGTTTTATCATACATTGCACAGTCACGAAAAAAGACAATATGGGGACCACTTGAGAAAGTGACTAGAATGATAGGTTAAAAATATTCAAAGCAAAAAAGCAAATTACTTTGAGGGTATTTAATGGCAATATATCACTTTATTTCCGCTTACATTAAACATATTTCCAAGATATTTCTATTTATTAATTACTGATGAGAAATTTTTAATAAAAATACTTATATATACTTTGCATATTTACCATTTGAAACACGCCTGATTTCTTTGTGCAAAGGCAAGTTTCCTTCTGCTATCATTTTTCTTTTCCCTAAAGAACTTTCTTTATCTTGCCTTTACTACAGATTTGGCGGTGATGAGTTCTTTCAACTCTGTATGTCAGGAAATGTCTTTATTTTGCTTTTTATTTGAAAGACAATGACTTTACATTACATTGTAAATAAATGTAGGAAGGCAACATGATTAAAGTAGAGCACTTACTGATCTACAAACTATGTTTTTAATCTAATAATATTTTTGTTGTTTTAAAATGTGTACTTTTAACCTTTCTTGTGAGGTTTATTTTTATCTTTTATGTTTATTGAACAGATCTGAATGCATGTATATTTTTACTTGCCCTCTAACAAATTATTATTGGCTATAGAAATCTTAATTTCTGTCACCAGAAGTCTAATTCACTATCCTTTATGCTACAGAATGACCATATTAAAAAAATCTAACTTTTGAAGGCTGTAAAAATTAAACTTTGAAAGGTTTATTTTGCATGTGTTTCATTTCTGAATGTTGTGAGTAAGTCAGATTTTTTTCTAATAAAATCAGGGAAATTGGCTTTTTTATGAGACAATCATGTTCATTGATAGGTTGGAATTTCCTGACTCAGGCTGGTAAAAATAAGATCTCTGAGCCACTGTCAAACCATACTATGAAGAACAAAGACCCCTGCTGACTGGAGAGGACTGTACTAGTTGTGATTTAAAATATACTTGTTTTCCTCAAACAATTCTTTATTTAATTCTCTGCATTACTTTTATAAGGCATACTAGAGCATGCTAATTTCTTGTCTGGAAGAGATGGTTTTCCAAAATATAATGTTTTTTTTCATGGACATTTCAGTACTAATTCTGTCAGAATAATTTAGTAGCTATAATTAGATAACCCTTTAAGAAAGAAACATCAAACTGTCAGTACTAAAGCTTCATTTGACCAACAATGTAAGTTTCAAAGAAAAAGAATGGGAATATTATTTCCAGGAATTCCATTTAATTGACATGAGTTTTCTAACTCAGGTTAGTTGTCTGTATTTTCTTGTGCAGAACATCGCAATGACATATACTCCAGAATCTCTTAACTTTCCATTAGCGTAAGTTTATGACTTAGCCCTGTGGAGAGCACTTTTCTCAACCTCATTCTGAATAATTTGTCATTTTATGTCATTCTTTTGATCTTCATTATTATATTTATTCTTATACAATTAAATATTTCCCATAAATTGTTTACAATCATAAATCTACCTTCACTAGGCTATACGCTTCATGAGAATTTCTTGTGTGCCTTACTGTTTTGAATCATCAGTGTCTAGAACAATACACAGTAGGTCTTTAGTAAATGGTTTTAGATGTATCTATTTATGATGAATGCACTTATTATAAGTGTCAAACATTCAGTCCAAGAATACATAGAAATCATTATTTTTTTCCAGAAACAGGAGGGGAGGAATGTAATAAAAGATATCTGAGGAAATCCATTTGAGCTGAACCCAAAAGAATAACTGAAATTTATAAAAAGTAGATGAGTAAGAATAGCAATTGTCACAGGTCATGTCTCCAGAGGCTGGGACAACGTGAGGGATCTGGGTGTGAATGATCTTCAAGGAATACAGAATCAGCCGGGTCCTGACTTAGTTATTATGTGAGAACCATCTGACACAGTACTCCAAATCGAAGGAACCCAGCAGATGTGTGCAGAAACTGAGCTATATGGTATGTAAGAAGAGAGGAAATGATGAAATATAAGAATATTTTATTTTAGCTGACATCATTAAATAATGTTCTTGTGTGCCTTTTCTTAACAGCACTTAACTCATTCTTCTCCAAAATACTGCCATAACAGGAAGCTACACAAATGTGTAGTATTGCAATTTAGCAAGTGTACTATGTAGTTAACCAACTAAATGTCTAGTAAACATAATAAAATGATAATTTATTAAAATGTTTTCACTACCCTATAATCTATTTTTGAAAAATCAACCATTTGTGCAGAATCTAATGTGGCATTTGTCACCTCAAATTTGCACTGCATTGATCTCTATTATAATTAGATAATTTTAATAACTACTCTTTATTAGTGAGCTTTGCCATTTCAAGGGAAATATCCATACCTACATCTTACAAGAAAATACATTTAGCTCAACATCACTGGTCATTCGAGAGATACAGATGAAAACAACACTGAGATTTCACCTCACTCCACAAAGAATGGCTGCTATCTCAGAATTAGCCAGCAATGAATGTTGGCAAGGTTGTGGAGAAAAAGAAACACTTCTCCACTGTTGGTGGGAACGTAGACTTGTACAACCGCTGTGGAAATCAGTGTGGAGATTTCTCAAAAAACTAGGATTAGAGGTCCCATTTGATGCAGCCATCACTCTGCTAGGTATTTACACAGAAGAATTAAAAGATTCATATCACAGTGATATATGTGCACCCATGTTTATAGCAGCTCAGTTTGTGATAGCTAAATGTTGGAAACAACCAAAATGTCAATCAGCTGGAGACTGGATAAAGAAAACGTGGTTCTTTTATAGAGTGCAGCATTATTCTGATATAAAAATATAGTATGAGTCACTTATTCTCAAATGGATGTACCTTCGGGACATTCTTATAAATGAAATAAGTAGGTCACAGATGTGTAAATATTGTATCTTTTCTTCGGTATGAGAGAATGAAGAAGTAAATGAGTTCAGTATATATAGTAGATATTGTGAAATAGAAAATATTTAAAAGGAATTGGGGTGTATGGGTAAACAACGAGGGAAAAAATAGTGTGATAACAATAAAAAAATGAAACAAAGCTTATGTATATAGGGAATGGGGTTTGTAGGGTGGATAGGGAAAGGGGAAAATGAGAATTAAGTTGTGTCATATACTGGTTCAAATTCTCAATGCTGAATGCAATCATGATGTGTATATATAATGTACCAATAAAGATTTGAATTTTTTAAAAAATAGAAAAAAAAAATCTAATTTTGGCTCATTGTTTCAAGCAGCTCTGTCCATGGCTGGTTACCCCAGTGCACAAAATATCATGCAGAAGAACATGGTGAAGCAGAGCTGCTCATTTCTTGGTGTCCAGAAAACAAGGGACGAGAGAAGATAACCCCAAAGGGACAGCCCGGTGACCCACATCCAGTGGAACCCACAGTGTCACAATTCAACTATGAACATCCGTGGATTAAAAGACCAACGTACATAACACCACCAACACCCAATGACCCATTCTAAATCTGTAATCCTGTCAAGCTGACTATGAAGATTGACTGGCAGACGTTCCAAGGGCACAAATCTTTTCAGTTACCAAAAGCATCTCTTATCACAACACATCCCATCTACACCCTTTTGGATTGAAATTGAACATTTAAAAATGATAATTGAAATAGACTAATACATAAAATTGATTTTTGTTGACTCTCATAACCGCAGTTATAAAGGTACTTACAGATTCAAAACTTATTTTATACCAATAAAACTGAGAATCACAATATTTATGGAAGAAGAAGGTTTGAAGAATTTCTTTGGACTACTTGTTAGGAAACTTTGAGTCCAAAGGATAAGTTTCATTATATATTGAAGAAACAGTGTAATATTTTTTAAACAAGAGGAAATTAACATTTTTGAGCCAGAATTTCTGCAGAGAAATTGCCTGGGAGATAAACTGTTATTGTGTCATAACTAAAAATGATACTATCTGTTCAGACTGAATGAGAGATGATGGTCTCACAGTCAAGAAACCACTATCTCCTGAGATTTCTTTTTTTTTTTTAATTAAAATTGTCTTGCAAGATTATTTTTTATCTTTGGTATTCCAAATGTTTACACTGTTTTCATTTAAGACAAGATTAGAGTTAAAGCACTGAAAATTAAAAGAATTGAAATTCTAACTAAACCTCTAAATCTGGACTGTTAGCTTTTACAGGAATATAATGTAATGTAGTACTATGCAAGTGAACCAAAAACTAGCAGGCCTTACATCTAAAATGGGTTCAATTACATAGAATTCACTCTCTTTCTCTATCTGTTTTCCATTTTCTCTTCGTATGTAAATGGTACATTTTCTTTATATTAAAAAAAATTATGCACTTGTAATCTCAACACCTGGAGGCTGAAACTGGAGAATTGCATAAACTGGAGGTCAGCCTGCACCACATAGTGAATTCACTGTCAGCATGAGCTGTACAGTTAGCTTTTCTGTCAGAAAAAAACAAAACCAAAATAAACCAAAACATACAAAGAGTAGAACAGGCCAACAATATGATATTGTGATAAATTATTTACAGGTGTATATTTTCTACCCTCAATAAAACAAAACAAACAAACAAAACTGTTATGAATTCCTCATTTAGGTCTAAAATCTTCTCTATCACTTATGTTAATGCATCATTACAATCCAGAAAACACGACTTAGGTCACAAACATTGGGGACATTATTCAAATCAATAGCTGTGGGATGTTGGATCACTTATAGATTCTATACCCTCATTTTTGGCTCTACAAAATTGTTAGAAAATAGAAGCAAACTCATGTACCTTGTTCCTACTTAAATTTTTGAAATTTAAATTTATTAACTCAAATTTACAAAGTGTGGTAAGGGAACTTCCTGTACTAGGATTGTAACTGATCCATCTCCAAACATGGGTTCCTGCAATTTCAATTTTGCTAATTGTTTCACTTATATTTGTCAGTAAGATATTGCTAAATATGTTAGCCCTAAAGTAAATGCTTAAAAATATTTGGTAGAGGGGTAGATAAATATGTTAAGCGCACTCTTTATCATTAGCTGTAGGAATTATAGCTAAGTAAGGGTAGGAATGTACCAAGAGACTAAAGTCTAGATACCTTCCCCCTTGTTTTTGAATTCACTTTTCTTCTCATATAATATCTAATATCATGCCTATTGTTCTAACCTGAGAGGGTTGAGAATTTGTGTCTTGGGCATATCAACAACCAATATTAGAAAAATGTATTCTAGTTTTTGAGGATGCATGCCCATGTGAGCGTATTGACTGTTAAGTTTGGATTGGCTCTTTAATCTATCCAAATGATGAAATGTAAAATGCTATCCTGGACACTGGTAAAAGAACACAGTAAGTCTTATTGTTGACTTTGTTTGAGAATCTATAAAGACAAAGAAAATGTAAAATAAACAAGATTTTGTAGTCAAATCACCTGGTAATGCATAGTTACCTGCTTAGTTTTGCAATTATTTTCCCATACATATATGTTTCTCCTGAAAATCTGGTAAGTAGGAGCACTGATTGAGAGATAAATTGAAATATGTAAGTATTCTTGATTATAATATTATTATATTATAATATAATATATATTATATAATATACTATATATTATATATTATATATTATATTATATTATATTATAATAATATTATAATTATAATTATTATTATAATAACCTTGCACTTAAATACTTTATGGTACTTCAACCCAACTTTTGCTTACAGTAAAAGTAACAATAACATTTTTGAAACAAAAGCTTAGAGATGTTCTCTTGCTTCTTTTTTTCTCTTGAGGTAATCCTAAAGTTAGATTAATAGGACTAACATTCTCTTAAACTTTTGCTTTTTTCATATATTTATACACTGCTCCAGCAATGAATTTAAGGACAACAGGAAATCACTATCAAAGAAGGTAAATTGTCTGAACAGAATAACAAATTCTTAATATGCTGTATAACTATGATGATTTGTTTTCCTTCCAGGCTAAGAAAGAGTGTAGCTAGAGAGTGGAAGATATATGCTATCTTCAAATGCTGCAAGAGTTAATATTTTAATTACTCTCAATATAAAAAAAACCTAGAGAAACAGGAATGTCAAATGCAACTTACTACTGAGTTACGACTTGACAGGGTTGTATTTTTTGTTACATTAATAGAAAAAAAAAAAAAACCCTCCAAGTGTGGATTCAGAATGATTAAAAACCATTCTAGAAAGAGGCCCAAATGCATGTCAATAGTTTTAATACAACAGTTTTCCTCATAAATCTCTGTTTTTCTATTTACATTCTGCAGACAGGGTAAGTCTCCTAGTTTTTATCTCAATGAAGGTTTAATTTGTCTCATTTCCACTTCTGTGGGAGAATTTCTGATGGCTGCCTACATTTTCTAAAACTTCTGTAGAGTGATAGCCCATATTTTCATTTGACACTTAAAGTGCCTACTTCTAAAGAAATCAGTGGGAAATTTCTAGTTAACTGTAATGTAAATTTGTGCTTCGGGTGCCCTGAGGGTTTATGTCAATTACAAAAAAAAAAAAAAAAAAAAAGAGAGAGAGAGAGAAAAGCATCTGTAGCTAAATTTCAATGTAATGGAAATTCTCAAAATTTGACGAGTTAGGTATGTGCCAGACATGAAGGATTAGAACATAAAAATGGAAAGCAAAGTGCTTAATGTTGCCAATCTAAGGATGTTTTTCCTATGCAGTAGAAGCAAAAGGATAATCTTCATTTCCCTGCAGCCTGTAAACGTTGTTCTTAAACTGTGATTTGGGGAAAGAACACCACTTTGCATACTGGAGCAGAAATGGTGTTCATTTATAAGTTTTCATGTAGAAAGCTCTGGAATTTGAGATGAATTCCTACTGACTAATTTGAGAGCAATTTGAATAATTCTCCCCAGGCAAATAAAATAAAGCAAACACACTTCAGATAAGCATATAGGAAGATACCTATGTGTTAACCTACATAATATTTATCATCTCACTTTCTTATTCAGAACTCAGATTTTCTTTTACTTATATGTAATCCAAACATACTAAAATTCTTTAAAAGGTTCATGTATTTTTCACTTGTTAACTTATCTCATTTTTTTCAGTGATTAGTCTTGTCTTTAAACATTAGATTCTTAAAGTGGACTCTTGAGACAGGTAATGTCTTGAGTGCCCAGACAGCCACTATCTCCTAAAGTAAAATGTGATAAGCTATATAAACTCCAGTTTTCACCTGTAACTCAGTAATAGCATAAGAAAAAAGGTTACAAATCAATAATTTGCTCATTGACTTAGTTTGTCCATCTGAAGTTCATTTTTAACATGACATTCAATGAAATAATTGCCTAATGCCTTTCATCAGAAATAGGAGATGGTTAAAATGTGTATGTGCCAGTAGCTAATATGTGAAAATGCATCTATTATCACTTCATTGTTTTAACAGTCTGAAGATAAGTAAAATATTTGGGACTTAATCACAGTCAAAATCACACCAAGTACAGTAATCTTAAAAAGTCCTCACTTCCTTCCTTGACTGAGTTTGAGAGATTTAATCTAGAAATTCAAAGAAATATTAGTTTCTTTGTTTTTTTGTTTTTTCAAATCCAGAATCCAGAGAGGGGAATTAATAACAATATAGTATTCTAAAATGAAGCTTTTCATTTTATGTACTTCTTTGTATCTTTGCATAAAATACTTAAATAATTTTTACTTATTGAAATTATGATCTCAATAAAGACTATCATAACTGTACATACTGGTAAATTCAGTCTCTGTTAATACGAAGAAAAATATGTCTGTAGGTTAGAAAGTTAACATATTTAACATTTAATATATTTGTATGTATATAATTATACAATTGACATTATGGTGATTGGTAGATTTGATTTTAAAATTGTTTTATGATTTGTATTTAGTGGAGAATGGCTTGATTTTTGCCACACAAATTTAAAAGTCTAATTATTTTTCTGCTTCACTTTACAGATTTGAGAGTCAGGTCATTGTTTCCACCTTTTGTGATAGTTTGTAAGATTTGCTCTAGTGTGAAACTAATGAGAAAGCACTTTGACACAATCTGTCTTTCTCTCTTCTCACCTCATCCACCTCTCACCTTGATATAACTAGTATAATGAAGTGGTTAATATGTTTTTGTTTTCCTTTGACATAAATATCTAAACAAAATACACATTCAATTTCAGATATATCATATTGAAGACAATTGCTGAAAAATAAGTGTATATGAAATGATTGTTCTGTTCAGTAGTTAGATTTAAAATAGTAATTATTTTTTCTATTAAATTGAATAAACTCAGTTTTTAGATAAATCATCAAGAAAACTACGTCAAAATTATGATACTACACCTAGATTTTTAGTTGCTATGAGCTTGCAGAATCAAAATTCATTCTGTAAATGTACATTATTTGCATAATTATTTTACAACCAATGTTTTTATAAAAGATCAATTTTACTAATATAATTGAAATAAAAAAGACTTTACATTTACCACTTTCAGTTAGTTCTATTGTTAGAATAGAATTCTGAAAATTTCTTAGGCTTAATGAGCTAGTGTTTTGTTGGATTCGTTTATTTGTTTTCATTTTTTGCCTTTTTAGAAGGTGAGGTAGAATCAAACCCAGGGACTCTTGTATGGTAGGCAAATATTCGACCACTAAGCTACATCTCAACTCACGTGTTATTATTTTATCTGGTGTGTAATAACATTAAATTCTACCAAAGACATCCCCCTAATGCAATAACTGAGTGAAAAGGAGCAAAAACTTTGTAAATACACTGACTTCTGGCAGGCAGTTTTATTTTCAGAAGACATACACGGGGCACACTCCTGATTTACTTATCCTTTTTGTCAAGCCTTAAATCAGTGTAGTGCATAATCTGGGTTCTGAATGTCTGTTGACAGATACTCATAAAGAAAAGAAAGTCACACAGTACAGTGTCTGAAGTCTACATCAGCATTGTCATGTCATATTTCCTTCTTAGGACATCAGGGTGATATTTAAAACTCTTCTTTTCTGCTCCCATATATTCACATGTCTTATTGGAAAATTCCTTCCACTGTAGGAAGCACAGTTGCATACAAAAATGTGTTGGAGCTAAGGCCATATTTGCAATATGCTCTTAAATTATTTTGCATTCTGATAGGTCTATGGTAAGGAGTCCGTTCTACTCCCTCTCTTCAACTCTCATAACCATTTTATCTACATAGATACATTTTACTAGTTCCGAACTTATATGAAGAGATTATACAGTGTACTATCATTTACATGCATCTTTTGATCAAATGTTTTTAAGATTCAATCATGTTGTTGCCTGTATCTATAGTTAGTTCATTTTTTTGCTTATTAGTTACCTTGCATACATATGCTGCAATTTGTCCAGTAACCTGTTAATTAACAGTTGGTTTTTCCTCTTTCTTTGACTATTAGAAATAAATCTGCAATGAGCATTTTTCTGCAAATCACTTTGGACAAAAATGTTTTAATTTCTCTTTGGACAACGCCAAAGTGTGATACTGACAGGTCACAAGAAAAGCGAATATTTAATCTAATGTGCACACTCACAAGTCCCACATATTTTATATTTTCATCAGCCCTCAAGTCTCTTTTTTTTAAATTTCAAAAACTCAGGCTTACAATGATATGTAATCTAGATTTTCTTAATAATTCTGGTGTATTTTGGCCATTTATTAATCTTTTATAAGATCTGTTTGCATTTGTAGTATTGTATTCTTGTGACTGACCTTAAAGTTGCTTATATATTCAAGTTACAAGTCTTTCCAAAGATTCGTATTGACATATTTCCAGCCAGTTGGTTGCTTTCTTTTCATGTATTCTGATGTTATTTTAGAAAAGAAAATTTTTAACTTTTCTAAAGTTCCATTTTAATTTATACATTTTCACTTACATTTTTCCAAATGTAGTTACTGCAAAACAACTTAATTCTGTGTATTTATCTTCCTCTTTTGTATTTTTGTGTCATATATTTTACTGTGATATATGTAGCCATCCTCAACTAGAATTGTTTTGTTTTTCACTAGATAACTATTTCTTATAATGAAACTGTAGAAAGAAATCATAAAGTTTAACTTTTTCTGAAGTTCTATATTCATTTCTTATACATTCAAGCTTTTACTTTATGCCCTTTTCTTGGAACCTAAGAATGCCTTTTTGTATATCTTGAATGCAAGTTTACTGGTGACAGATATTTTTCAGTTTTCATTTCATTTCAGTGTTTTAAAGGATATTTATAAATAACATCTTAGAATTTTATTTATTGTTTTAATTTTACTATTATTGAAAGTTTATAATTTTTCCCTATATACTCTTAGATATATCAGTTTAAGGTTTGCAACTTCGATCTGTGACACTCTGCACTACTCAGTTCCCTGGTCTCTGGGAAACAATGCCCCACACCTGCAATTTAAAGGAAGATAGGTTTGATTTGAACACAGTTTCATTGCATCATTAATTAAAACATCACGGCAGAGGTTGTAGTAGACCAAAGCTACTTAACTCACACGATCACTAGAAAGCACAACAGGTGAGGAATGACAGAGTGAAGGGGGTGAGAGACCAGAAAGAGACCCCAAGGTCATGACTCCAGGACCAACACAGGCAGAGCGTGTCCACCATGCTCCAGAATAGATCTGAAAGCTGGACGTACTGAAATGTCACCTGATAATCACCACATCTATTTTGAGATAATTTTTTGTATGTGGTGAAGGTTTACATAGATTTTTTACTTCTAGCTATGATTTTCTTAGTTTTTCCTTGAATTTTCTGAAAAAATTACCCTTTTCACTGAATCACCTTTTTATTTTTGTTGAAAGTCAGTTTCCCATCAATGAGTGGATCTATTTGCCCATTTCTTAAGTCTTCGCAAGTTTGGTGATGAGCTGCTGATTACTTTCCTGTTTGCCTATATTCCAGTTAATTTGACTACATTTATATCAAGAAAGGGAAGGAAAAGAGGATGAAGGAGGATGAAATTGATATGTGTATTTCCAGAGTCATTCCTCAAAGTCATCCAACCAACCAGGAAAAAAATCTCATCATTTAAGAATATCTAAACTTCCGGAGTCTATGTTGAAGATTTTTGGCTCACTTTGAGTATTGGAATAATTTTGCTGATTCATCAGGGAAATGTCTGCATACATATCTGTTTCATCTGTGAAGCCAAAGGTTTGTACTGTGCTTAGAATTGTATATACAGTAACACATGTAATATACCAGTATATTCTCATCAATGAGATCTGAAATGTACTTACAGAATTCCAATTCATAGTTATAAAATGTCCATCACCTTTTTAAAATTTCCATAACCTATTCCTCACATGTGAAAACCACAGAGATTATTTTCATGTGTTCAACAGGAGCAAATTGTAGGATTGATCAATGAACAAAAAGAAAAGAGTAAACTACCACTGTAGTTATATTAATCGTGATCAAACAATATTCCAGATTCTATAAGAGATAAAGTGAAATGGTAATAAGTTTTATAAATGGAAGAAAGTAGAATGGTGGGAGATGGGAAGCGAATCAACCAAGAATTGAGGACCAAGTATAAATGCATTTGGATTAGAAGTTGTAAAATGATGGAAAAATGATACAAGTTAAAAAAATATTACAGAAAATTATTGTCTGTGACAGGAGACAACTAAGAAGAACAAAATCAAAATAGGATGAATGCTACTTTGGATCAAGTACAATGAACTCAGAACATGCAATATTACTAATTTTATGAATATGTAAAACAGAACCTGAATAGTCTCTTAAGGTCCCTCTGTGTTTATATTTGCATTAGATGAATATGGAAAAGATGATGGTCTCTACTAATAGCATAGACTTGGGATATGAAAGACATGCATTTGAATTACAGTTCTCAAATTGTAGTTTTGCAGTTAAAAAAATGTAACCTTAGAAAAATTATAATCTTCGATGGTGCCTTTAAAAAGAGAGGAGGATTAGCAACTACTGCTGTGGTAGGATTAAATGAAGAAATCTCTACATCACTTCAACAGTGTCTAGCATAGACAACAGTTCACTTTTAGTATATTTTTTCTTATTGTTATTGGTGTTATCATACTCATTAAATAAGAACTATACTCTGACAGTTTTTGCACTTGTGATTATTTAACAAGGGAGAAGGACAGAGTAATACAGAATTAGAATGGCTCTTAGTTGAGAGACAGGTCAAAGTTGAAAGCCTTACTGTAGGAAAGATGGGACTAGAATAAAGATTGGAGAAAACTGTGGCATTAACAGTGAATATGAGGGCTAGGCCATCATGGATGTCTATGGCAGTGATAAATAGATCATCCTTACTTTAAATACTATTCAAAAGTTTGCTCTATTTTACTTAATTGTTAGATAAGTAAATCAGAAAGTACTTATTTTACATTTTCTTCTGGTTAAAAGATTTATAGTTGTTATATTTTAAATATTATAAGCATGTAATATCTAATATTTCTAGTGTTAATAACATTTAGAAAAATAATGTGAGAAAAGTAGTGAATGCACTTCAGAAGTTAAAATAAAATTGAAGGCCAAATACAGAAATATAGCACTTTTGCAAAGCAATTTGGTATATCATAAAATGAGTCTTAGACTTAATATGTCATGTGACTTATTGAGACAATTTCTGGGAAGTCATAATACAAAAGCAATTCAATATAAATGAGAATCCATATGTATGAATGTTTACATCTTATATTTATTTATGATATGACCCTTCCATTTTACCCTAAATATACACTAAGGAATTAATGGATAAATTATTAAATATTACTTATAAAAACTTTAACATCATTAAACCACATGGCTATATAGTAAAATTATTTTAAAAGTTAAATTCAATATATACTAGATTTATAACATTATTAATAAAAATAAATCTAGTTACAAAATAGAAAAACACACTAATATTTTAGCATTCTAACTTTTTGAAAGTAAAAGGAATATAATTTTTATTTTCCTATTTTGAACTTTTCTAAAAAATTCAACCATGAAATAATTTTCTCTCACGAAAACTCAGTCTAATTTTAAAATGAAGATTGTTTGTACTCTTCTAGGACACTTATTTACCACAAATAAACATATACAATGACATCTTTGAGTTTATAGGATCAGAGAAAATTACAATCCATGTACATTAGATTCTAATCAGGTTTATTTCTTCCAGTGTTCTCTTTATTAAATGTTGCCCTCTGGATGAAATTTCAGCTGAATCATATCATTTTATGAAAACAACCTGATCTAAGATTTTAGTCTGCAAATTTTTCTTTCTTTTGTTGATTCAAATCAGTTTCCCTAAGATTATGTTCATATTTTTGAGTTCTAAGCCTGTGTTTACAAACTAGTCTTCCAAAGACAGAAAAGTATCAGTCATGTAGAAACAATACGCCAAGCAAAACAACAAATCCAGAGATTGCCAACACTAAGTATAATGATTTGGCTCACATCATCATCATCATCATCATCATCATCATCATCATCATCATTATTATGGTTTTTTGAGACATGGTATCAATTTCTAGTTCAAGCTGGTCCTGAACTCAGCCTCAAACTCAGCAATCCTCCTGAGTCTGCATCCTGAGTGCTGGGATTACAGGCGTGAGCCACCACATCCGGCACTGTCCCATGTGGTGCTGATTGCAGGTGGGTGTGAGTCTCTGGTTCACATTATTTTAATACATCAAGGATCTCTAGACCTGTTTAAAGTTCATCACTCCAATTTGAATACATTGTTTTAGTTTTTATCTCACTGTCTCTGAGTAGAATTGAATATCATTTTTTTACTTCCTTATCAAAGAAAGTTAAAACCTAATTAGAGGCATAGGGTTTCATAGGGAAAGTAGTTTGAAGGAAGCATAATTTATAAATGGAGATTACCTTTGATAATAACTGGCTTTGTAATGAAAGAAAAAAATAAAGTCAAAATCATTAATATGCTTTCCTTTCTTTCAGCTTTCTGGAAATCAATAAAACTACCAAAATTACTGCAACAAACACATATTCCATTCAATGAAATGTCAGTGAATCAATACAAGAAAAGAAAAAATAGTTTATGGGAGCAAGAATTTGTACTATATTAAATCTAACTGGTTAATCATGCTGTGCAGCATGTTTTGCATATGTCATGACACAAAGAGAACTAGATCTAAGCTATTCCTTTGCTTTGTTTCTGTGTACTTTCCATGACTGACACTACAAAGATGTTTGAAACAGACTTTTTAGTTTCTTACCCTAAGAAATTTTATTGATTGACTGAGACATATAAGATGTTTTTCAACATATTCCTTTCCTTCCTTAAGATACTTCCTTGAATTATACTCGACAGAAATTGATTTAAGTGTGTAATTCAAGACCTGGCTTTTTTCCAGTTCTCAGGAATTCTTGTTGACGACTGTTCATGGATAGAAGCTCTGAGATAAACATACCACAGGAAATGTATCACTATCCCTAATGCACATCAATAAGTTAACTAGTATCATTCTTCTAAAGTCAAAATGTTTAAAAAATTATACCACTTTTATTTTAGAGCCAACCAATCCTGGTAGCATTAGGATGACAATTTGACTTTATACAGTAGCATTTTTACAATCTTTTTGAAAGACTTGGAGAGGATATCATACTTTTTCTCTACATTTATACATGCCATACTCTGCTCTGCTACTCAGCCATGCAAAAAAACTATTGGTGAAAGGACATACAGCTTCTAGGTCTATAAACAGATGAGGGTGCAGCACCGTGATGATGGCTCAGAACCACAAACTGACTTTTTCATAAAAATAAATTAAAGAAAAATTCAATAAATGCAAGTCATATCATATTCTGGTACAAACTCTTAATGTTGAATGTAATTATGATGTGTATTCATAAAGTACCAATAAAGATAATTGTTAAAAATTCAATATATTAAAGTAATTTAAAAATTTAAAATCAGACAACACGAATGCCTGAATTTTCTTTCTTTCTTTCTTTTTTTTTTTTTTTTTTTTTTTTGAGACAGGGTCTCGCTTTATAGTTCAGGCTGGCCCTGAGCTCAGCCTCCAACTCACATCACAGCAATCCTCCTGCCTCTGCCTCCCGAGTAATGGGATTACAGGAGTGAGCCACCACGCCTGGCACTGTGGTATGTGGTATGTGGTATTGGTTGCTGCTGGGGTGAGTCTCCACACCCAGTGTGGTATGTGGTTAACCGGGGATCGAACCCGGGTCCTTGCGCTTGCAAGACAGGGGCCGGCCCAATGATTTGAGCCAAATCCCCGGCCCAATGCCTGAATTTTCAATCTACAGTCTTAACTTGAAGGCATAAATTGGGCATAGTGGTATGCACCTGTAAAACCAGCACTCTAGAGAGCGGAGGTAGGATGATCACAAGTTCAAGTCCAACATGGTCAGTTCCACAACTTATTAAGATAGAGCTATAAATAAATAAATGAATAAAGTTTTAATAAGTCACACAAAATATATAAGTGAAATCAAAAAGACATTCTGGAGACAAAATATATTGAAATGGCCAAAATTTATTTGTCACTACTTGAAGTACTTTCTGGTAGATGGATATATTTCATATATATATATATATATATATATATATCTCAGCAACTAGTTCATGCTAATAAATTATGCAATAATACAGCAGTCCAAAAATTGTTAACTAAAATAATATCAGAAGTTGCTGTGCTTCCGAGCTCTATTTCCTTGCTCACATTTGTAGGGTAACATGAGAATGCAGTATATTTTCAGGCAATGATGGAACTTTTAACTAGGAGGGAGCTTATTTTTATCCAAACTGTGTGTGATCTATACACAAGAGCTTCTTCCAGGTAGAAACACCTGGCATTGTACCCAGATTTTACAGAGAAAATAACAATAATTATACAACGGAAGAAGTACTTTCAGAAAATTGCAATAAACTTCAATACTATCACTTACCACGGCTATGCCCAGATGCATCAGACTTTAATTCTTATTCTTATGAACTGAATTATTTTATTAATTTTAACTTACTTTGCTTCTTTCTCCAAATAAAGTACAGTGGAACAGTTTCTGTGTGTTCAACTGAAAAAGCCAAAATGTCCAGTTTGATGCCTGGATTGTGATAGATATTCAATTATTTTATTAAGTATTAAATTAGGGACTCATTATATATGAATGTGTATTTAATGGTTAAGTGCATAAATACTAGACTGCATAATTAATTGAATAAATTAGTAGTGGTGGCAGTAGAGACTCTTGTCTTCATTTAAGAATTTACCTAGAAATAGATTTAATTTAAAACCTGAAATATGAAGCTATGAAGAAAATTTCCCCTTCTTTAGCTATGGACGTCTGGTACACTTGTATTAGTGACTGAAGTTAGGACTTTCTGAATGGCTGTGATTTGTCAGTGTTGCTCTCATACCAGTGAATACAAAGCAGCAGCTGGAAATCTAGACAGAAATGTCTTTAAGAAATGGAAGTGTAATTCCACTGAAAACTAAGATATCAAAAGTGAGCAGAATGGTGATTATATAAAAGATCTGCTAAAATTCATTTGCGTTCTTTCATACACTAGGTCAAAACAAAGGTTTAATTTTCAGAGGATTTCATAGATATATTTAAACTATTTTGACAGTACTGGAAATACTTTTTTTTCAGATATCCTAGCTGCTCCTTTCAGTTTCAGACTGTTGCTCGTGCACTCAAAGTTCATGGTTTTGCTTGCAGAATTTAGTTTTTTGTTTTCAACTGAAAGTACCATTTTGTGTACTTAGTAGTGTGCACAGTTGTATGTACATGTGTACACACAATACATATGCATTTATTATTTATACATTTGTGTTTTCTCCCTTTCAGGAGCTGTTCCTAATTTGACTTTCCTTGTTCCCACTGAGTCACATTGTTGTCTGGTATGAAAAATTGCGAAAAGCATACTGATACCCACCATGTGCTGCTTTTAGATGGTTCAGCAACACATTCATTCAACATATATGTATTGAGAAAATCCTCTGGACAACATGTGTTAAATATTACAAGCATGCCACTTAATTAAAAAAATGTTTTATAGTGGGAACCTACATTATACACAAGGTTATCTTGTGGTTCAAGAGAAACTGATTTGAGCTAATGAGAAAGAGAAAGAACAACTTTGGGGTGATGAGGATATGGCATGAAAGTACCCATAATAATATTAACTAGATCAGGGTTTGATAATGATAACGTTGTCACAGCAGGTTTATTGAAGAAGTCACATGTGACTATGGACAGGAAGTTGAGAAGTTAACTTTGCAGATCTGCCTGAGAAGCTGCAATGTATATGGAACTACTTGGAGGCTGTGGTGATTGAGGCAGAGGTAACAGTGAAGAAATGTCTGGATGAGCACAAGGCATCACATCTCCAGAAATATTTTGCAGCTGAGGTACATAAGTGACAAATAAACTTATAGTCTAGAATTCAGCTAGGTATCAATCTAACAAAGGAGGTGGAAAAACCTGTACTCTGAAAACTACACCGCTCTGGTAAAGAAGATTGAAGAGAAGATATCAGAAAATCAAAAGACTTCTCTTGTTCCTGGGTAGGAAGAACCTATATCATCAAAATGACCTTACTACTAAAATTATTATATAGATTCAAGGCAATGCCGATTGAAATCCCAACACCATATTTCACAGAGTTGGAGAAAATAATCCAAAATTGCAGATTTGGTACCACAAGAGACCTAGAATAGCAAAAATAATTATAGGCAAGAAGGATATGGCAGAGGGTATCACAATCCCCAACTTGAAAATATACTACAAAGCCACTGTGATAAAAGCTGCATGATACTGCATGATACTGGCAAAGTAATAGACCTGAGGATCAGTGGAACAGTTTAGAAAATACAGAAACAACATCAGATACACTATGCTATGTTCCTTCCAGTCAAAGACTGTTGCTTATGCTCTTTTGGAGACATTGGCATAGGGAAAGATGTTATGCACAGATGTAGTTTCTTTTAAAGAAATTGGGAAGGGAGCACACTTACTCTTTTACACCTGCCTTTCCCTTTATTTTATGTGGTAAGTTTTGCTTAATTCTGTTTTTAATTTGGAAACAAAAAGATATCTCTTAAATATTTCCCTACCCTGTCCAGTAGCAAAATCCACATGCATGATCAAGATTCTACTGATGAGAATTATCTCTGAATACTTACAAAGAGATAGCTGAAAGTGAGTAAACAACATAAAACAAGAGTAAATAAAGAATCAAAGATTCCAGATTCTTGAATGGGGAGGGGAATATCTCTAAAACATATCAGGTTTTAGAGGAAGAGACTTGTGCAATAAATGTTGTTGTTGCTACAGTATCGGATCTGTGTCTGGTGATATCTATCTATATCTATATCTATCTATATCTATTATTTGCTTATAAATATACACAAATAAATGTATTGTGCCTGCGAGGATATGGCTACATGACTTCTGGGAAGATATATAACTTTTTTTCATTTTCCTTTTGTCTTAAACTAGAACAGTGCTCTGGGGTTCCCTGATCTAGGGATGTCTGTGCATTTCCTGATATCCCCCACTCTCTCTTATATTTGCTGTCCTAGCTCCTTTGTCATTTTCCGCCTTGTATTTTAGGGCATTAGTGGACTTCCAGTTTTGTTCCTCATCAAGGCCTTTGTCTACCAAGCAGAACAGCCAGTCTACACTCCATAGTGTAAAGCTCTGCATGTGTTCCGTGACTGAGGGGAAGATGAGCCAGAAATAAAGCATGATGGGATCCCTCACCCATCTCAGGGGCTGTGCAACAGAGCTCCCCAGTGGGATTTATCCAAAACTTTAGGGGTTCCAGTGCCTCGTCTGTGAAGACAACAGTTATTCTTAAATATCAAAATCAACTTTGCACTCTTCTGCTGACTTCCTTTGTAATATAAAGTCCTTGACCCACTTTGAACCCAGACTCTGTCTGCCTGGTGTCAGTAACTAGTACAAGTGAAACCTCTGCTTTCTCCTTCCTCCTACATGAACAAATGGCTGGTTTCCAGAAATCTATTTTCAGTACTCAAATCAAGGATAATAAGATGTTTTTTATGTTGTCATTCATCATCTCAATTGAAACTGACATTTTTAAAGAACACTTTTTTAAATGACAAGTAATAATTATATTGACTTTTAACAGAAGCTCCGGAAGTAAACTCTCCTGGAAGGTTGTCTTCACCATCTGGAAAGCAGACTTTGCTCACTGATATCCTAATTATTTTAACAGTGTTCTTGTATAAGGTAACATTTTTGAGAAGAATGATTAAAAGTTAGGGTCTCAAAGTCTCAATTTATATATGTCCAGTGACTTGTGTTTTTTGTTGGCGATCTCTTGACTGCAGAAAGCCTGGATTATAGAAGATATCTCAGGTGGAGAAAAACTTCCTTAGAGTCTACACTTATTTTTTATCAGTGCATGTTTCGAATATACACTACTAACGCTGGGGGAATTAACACAGAGGTATTGAATCTTGATTAATTTTCAGCCCCTTTTCTCCCCAGCCTCCCCTTTCCATCCTTTCCAGATGGAGGACATTTCCATCTCCAAAATATGCATTAGTACAGTGTCTCCTCCATCTTACTCTTAAGCTTACTTGTAGTTTGGGTTTTCAAATCACACAAGCCACGCAATATTTAGCCTTCTCTATCTTATTTATTTTAACATTATAGTCTGAAGATCAATCCATCTGCTGATGAAGAACTAGAAATCATACTCTGTTATGGCTGAACAATGTATATGTATATATGTTTTATATACATCACATTTTCTTTTTCTGTTTATCTGTCGGGGGACACCTAGGCTGTTTTCATACTTCAGAGACTGTGAACCATGTCATTATAACTATGGTTTTACATGTATCACTGCCTTACAATGATTTTAACTTTCTCAAAAAAAGAGGTGTAGACAAGTGAAATGAAATGCCTATTTTCAGTTCTTTGAGGATGCTCTAAACTTACTTCCTTAATGGTTGTACTAGTTTACATGTCCACCAACAAGGTTAAAAGTTCATTTTCTCCATACCATCACCAGTGTTTGTTGTTTTTTACATTCTGGATGACAGTTATTCTTACTGGAAAAAGATAAGAGTCCCAGAGTTGTTTTGATTTTCATGTTTCAAGTGGCTTAAGAGGCTGGGTTTTTTGTTTGTTTGTTTGTTTTGTTGGGTTTTTTTCCCTTGTACTGACTAGTCACTGCTTGCCTGTCCATTTATTGTTCAAGTCATTTGTTCTTTGGATTCTAATTTTTTGAGTCATCCTTAGATCTCTACAAGAAGATCAGCTAGTAAAACTTTTCACAATTTGTGGGCTGATGGAGTCTGGTAAAGAAAATCCTTGACTGTGTCTTGAAATATTTTCCTTATTTTATCTTTCAGAAGCTTCAGTGTTTCTGTTTTTATATCTAGATCTTTGACTCATTTTTATGTAATTATAAGCCAAGGTGGGAAAAATTGGCCTATTTTAATTCTGCATGTAGATAACCACTTTTCAGAGCACCATCTGTTAAAGAGGCTGTCTTTTCTTTAACATGTTTTTAGCATCATTACCAAGGGCCAAATTGCTAGAGAGGTACATGGTATTGTTTCTGTGTCTTTGGTTCTATCTTATTGGTCTGCGTGTCTCTTCTTGTGTCAGTTCCATGTTTTTTTCAATTGATTTAATTGATACATTTATATATGCGCTGTGATCACATTCAATTTTGAGAATTTGTGCCTGTACATGACACATCTTGGATCTCATTTTTCACATTCCCCTGCTCTCCTTACAACTTCCTAATCCATATATATATACATACATACACATACATACATATATATACAATATACATATAAGTATATGTATGTATATATCTATATCTATCTATTGATATATATATCTCTACTAGTAAAAGAGAAGGGAAATTTTATATATCTATCTATCGATATATATATCGATAGATAGATATATATCTATATATCTATATATAGATATATATCTATCTGATGATCGATAGATAGATATATAAAATTTCCCTTCTCTTTTACTAGTAGAGTTTCACAGCATAGCTTGAAATCTGATGTAATATGTTCTGCTTTGCTCCTGTTGCTCACCATTGCTTTATCTCTTCTGGGAGCCTTTTAGTTTCAGATAAATTTTAAGATTTTTTTCTAGTTTTGTAAAGACTACTGTTAGTATTTTGATATTGAAATTCTGTAATGTTAATTGATAATGCTGTCATTTTGACAATATTAATTCTGCCTATTCTAGTTATCCTGCCATTCTCTAATGTGCATTTCAATCTCTTTCAAGTTGTTATATTTTTGTTTATCAAAGTCTTTGATTCTCTTGGTTATTTGATTCCTAGATTTTCTTTTGAAGCATCTAGAAGTGGAATTCTTTTTATGATTTCTTTCTTGATTATTTTCATGTGTTGATTTTTTTGTCTCATCAATTTGATGAATTTATTGATTAATTCTAACAGTTTTCTACAGCTTTTGAGACTTTTAGACAATGGATCATATCATCTGCAAATAGATTGTTTGAATTCTTCCTCTCTGATTTATTTCCTTTTATTTATTTCTCTTGTCTAATTGTTGTTATTAAACTTTTGAGTACAATATAGAAGAGGAGCAGTGAGAATGGAAACCCTGGTCTCCTTCCCGAATTTAGAAGACATGCCTTTTTGAATATGAATTTGGCTGTGAAATTCTAGTAAGTGGTTGTTATCAGTTTTGTAGTAAGGATTATCTGTATCTTCTTTCATTAGTGTTTGTTTTAAATATAAATAGATGTTGGGTTTGGTTGAAGGTTGTTTTATACCTACTGAAATGTCATGTGAGTTTTATACTTTTTTAGGTGGTTTATTATTATAATTTATTTACATACAGTGTGCAGTTCTTATATTCCAGGAGTGAAACTACTGTGATCATGCTTTTTGTTCTTTGTAATGACTTCTGTGCCCATGTTCATCAGGAATAGTAGCATTTAGTTCTCTTTTTGATCAAGTCCTTGTCTGATTTTGCTAGCAGGGTAATGTTTCATGGGATAATTTTGGCAGCATTTCTTCCTTTCCACTTTCAGGACAAGGTTCAAGGAATACTGGCTTCAATTTTTCTGATGATCTAGGAATACAGTAATGCTTTTACTACTGCCTTGATTTCATTGTCTTTTATTAGTTTATTTAGGGTTTTATATTGTTTTGGTTCAATTTTAATAATTCCTATTTGTATACTAATTCTAGATTCCTTAATTTATTGGAATGTAAATTTTCAAAACAGTTTCTTATAATCCTTTGATTTTCAGTGGTGCCATTTTAATTTTATCTTTCTTATTTCAGATTGCACTATGGTCTTTTGTTCTTTTGGTAAAACTGACTAAAGGTTTATTAACTTTATTTATTCTTTCAAAGAGCCCAGCCATCTCTGATCATAAATCCTTTGCATTTTTTTACTCTCAATTTTTTGATTTCTCCTCTGATATTTATAATTTCTTACCTTCTACTCCTTGTGGATCTGCATTGCTCTTGCTTTATCAGATCCTTCAAATAACTCATCACATTGTTTGATAGTGCTTTTCTCTCATGGATGTATTCATAGCTATAAACTTCCCTCTCAAAGTCAGTTTTACTGCATCCCACAGGTTCTCGAATGTTGTTTTGTTATTGTTACTGACACCCAGGAATGTTTAAATTTTCTTCCTTAGTTGTGTGTGTGTGTGTGTGTGTGTGTGTGACCTCCTGCTTATTCAAAATGGATTAATTTATCTCTTTATTTTGTGTAATTTCTTGAGTTATTTTGTTGTTGATTTGTAATTTTATTACACTGTGATCTGGTAGGGTGCAAGAAATTATTTCAATCTCTTTGTGTCTATTTAAACATGGCTTATGTCGTAATGACATAGGAAAATATAATTCCCAACCCACTAGATGTTAGATGTGCAGTCTGAACCTCTGGGTATCAAAATGTGTATTCCAAGGGACCTAGCAGCTTAAGGGTAGGAAAGGTTTATTAAGAAAAACTCTTGAGACAGGGGGTTCAAAGAAGGGGTTCTCACCAAAGCTCTCTAGACAGTAAAATCACAATGAGGGTACAATGTGGTTCAAACTGCAACCCACTATAAGATTAAAGTATAGCTGCTTAGCTCACATTAATGCACTTAGTGAGGTTAGAAAATTCAAAGGCAGATTTGAGAGTGAGGGGGGTTATGCTCACCCACCTTTGTGCCTGATACCTAACTGGGCTCACTGGACCAGGTGCTGCTCATTACAGAATGACCTCAAGTGATCCTTTATGTCTAATGAAGCCTACAGGCCTTGCCTGTATTTCCATCTGGAAACCTCAACCCCTTAAATTTGCTTCCAGCTGAAATTCTGTCTTTATTTTTGGGCTGATTTCTTTGAAGGTCCGATCCTTCTCTGCCTGTTTATCAATTTCTATGTAACTTAGGTATCTATAATACTAAAATATAGTCTATTTCAGAGAAAGTTCTATATGCTGCTGAGAAAAATCTACATTCTGCTATTGTTTGAGGAACAGCTCGTTACCTCAGCCCACTTCTCCTCACCCTCCGGGGCAATGGCAGGAAGCCGAGGCTGCATTAGAGCTCTTTCTACCAGCACGATCTTCTGTGACCTGTTTGTCTCTGGACCAGAAGTAGATGCTTATTAAATCCATTTGTTTAATAATATAGTAAAAATGACAGTTTTTCATTGATTTTTCACTTGATTGATCTATTTGTGGGTATTGCAATCCTCCACTAGGAATATACTAAAATCTATGTTTCCAATTAATAAATGAGAATGGTTTCTGTTTTATGAAATTGAGTGTGCTGACATTCAATGCATATATATTTATAAGTGTTATGTATTTATGATGAGATGTTATCTTTACCTTTACCTGAATGTAGTGACTTTCTTGTTCTCTTCAGCTGAGTTTTAGTTTGAGGTTCATAATTTAAAAAAAACTAGGATAGCTATTCTTGCTTGCTTTGAAACTCTGACTATCTTTCATTTTCAGTCTTCATTTTTCTTTCTGGATGACACGTGTCCCTTACAGGCAACATATATTTGAATTCTGATTTTAGATCCGATCTGCCATTCTATATTTTAGCCAGGGATTTAAGACTATTTATATTGAGAGTTATGATTGAAAGGTATCTACAAACTCTTGTCACTGTAGTATTTCTTTAACTTGATTTTCCACCCAGTCTGATATATTCTTTTGTTTGGGCTCTTTGGCGATATTTGCCTCATTATCTCACTTTAGAGGATGCTTTAGTATTTTCTCCAGTGGTAGTTTTGTTCTTTAGAATTTCTTTGGATTTCCTTTGTCATGGAAGTTGTGTCTATGTCCATCAATTCTAAAAGATAATTTTATGGAATATAGTAATCCTGACTGACAATCTTAGGACTAGGGGTAGAAAAATGACAGACTTGCACTGCTATATGAACCAGTGATTTGGAGTCTGCTCACTGTGAGCTCAGATTCTGGTTGGTGCCTGGGCAGGATGCAGTTTGATTTAAGTGCCAGCATCTGAACTTAGGTGTAGGTCTGTTTCTTACTTGAGGTTTCTCAGCTTCTGAATTTCCCTTGATTGCTGTGTCATTAAAAGTGTATTCCAGTGGTGGTAACCATAGCTGCTCTGTAACTGACCTTGGTGAGAAGCACAGAGCTCTCTGTGAAAACTACACTGTCTTCTCTGTGCCTTCAGGTGGTCCACTCACATCAACCACAAATCAGAGTGAATACACAGCACACACATTAAACATCTCTGAAAGAAGAGAGAAACATCAATACAGTGTTCCATTAAGCCAGTACTTGAATGGTTTAGATGAAGTACTTGAACATTCCTGGTTCATTAACTATGACTATATAATTAGAATAAAAAGAAAGCTATTCTTATCAATTAACATCTCAGAAATAATAAATCCAAAACTTACCTATTAGGAGGATAAGACTATATTTAGAAAATTAACCAACTACACATATATGTCAATCACATCTTTTTAGCATTATGAGAATATTTATATTGAAATATCTTCCAAATCAAATTAGTAATAGATTACATTGATTAACATGACATAAATGTTAGTATTTTACTTATCTCTTTTTTTTTTTTTTGAGACAAGGTTTCACTTTGTAGTTCAGACTGTCCCTGAGCTCAGCCTCAAACTCACATCATAGCAATCCTCCTGCCTCTGCCTCCCAAGTGCTGGGAATACAGGTGTGAGCCACCAGGCCCGGCACTGTGGTATGTGGTACTTGTTGCTGCTGGGTGTGAGTTTCCACACTCAGTATTGTACGTGGTTACCAGGGGATTGAACCCTGGGCCCTTGCACTTGCAAGTCAGATGCCAGAACCACTGAGCTAAATCCCTGGCCCTTAATGTCATTTTTAAATGGAGACAGAAATGTAGCTGCTAGCTTTTAAGTACTGAAAGTGTGAAATGCAACACATTTTGTTTCCCTTAATACTTGGTATACAGATTAAGTTCCATGCTCAGCAATGTGAGTCAATTAAAAGATAATAAAATTTACTTTAACACAAAATAGCTCATAAGTAATTCTGAATAAACTTAAATGAACAAAAGTACTTAATAAAGACAAATGAATAGAAAAGTTATCATGCTGTTTTGTTTGCTTGTAATGCTAGGGATCAAACCTAGGATGCTTTCATCAATCCTAGGCAAGATCCCTATCACTGAACTATATCTGTAGCCCAATGTGACATTCCTAAAAATTATATTACATTCCACATCTATGCAAACATACATAATGGTGCACAGTTTTCTATCTCCAATAGCACACTGCATAGTGAAAAAATGAAAAATTTTTGGATTTATTAAATGTAATTTTTATAATTTGATCTACAATGGATGACTGTGGATTTAGGATAAAAATGATAGAATTATTTTATATGTGATAGAGAAGTAATGATCAAATAAATAATAAATTTAAAGAGTAGATAACATTTAAATAGGTAATTAGGGAAGATGCACTTTCTGAAATAGCAGGATAAGTCCTGTAAACCTTCTTTCCAGAAAATTATCCAAAGTAGGCATGGTACCACTGAGCTAAATCCTCAGCCCTTCAAAAAATTTTCCATAGCTGGTGAGATTTTAATAAGGAATCATCTGAAGTATTCGGAAACTGTTCCATAGCAAATGAAGAAATATTTAGTCAAGATCATCTTCAAAACTGAAATATAAACAATTAGTCTGTTGCACATAAACCATGATCTGCTTCCTCTTTCCCTCTACCTAAAACAAAGATTTTGGTAATAAGCAGTTAAAAGCAACAAGCCAAAATATGGTCAGCATCATTAACAGAGAGAACCAGTCATGATGCAGCTAATAAGACCCTTCCTGTTAGCGTTAACCTCAAATACAGCTCAAAAAATTAACTTTGCAATAGAGTTGGGTTTTACTGGGTCAGGTTCTGTGAAGAGTCTGTACTTCTAGGCAATATCAGAAATAGTGCAGCAATCAGCCTGCAATCAGCGCACCGGGTGTGTCACCAGCAGAGGCACGTGGCTTTCAGAGAACAAGGAAAGGTCT
>PVIR01010911.1:14786-48980 GCA_004026965.1 Petromus typicus | reverse complement strand
ATCCAGGAGCTGTTCGCTATGAAACTCACTCAAATGATCTGAAATGAAGATCTACACAAAATCTATATGTACTTATGTTTACAGCAGTTTTCTTAATAATTGCCAAAATTTAGAGATGATCAAGATGTCCTTTAGTGGGAAGAATGGATAAACAAAATGTCGTACACTCTGACCACAGAATATTATTTTGTGCTAAAAGTAAGCTTCCAAGTTACAAAAAAACATGAAGGAAGCCTAAGCCAAAGAAGCCAGTAAGAAAAAGCTGCATGGGGCTGGGGATTTGGCTCAGTGGTTCCGGCACCTGTCTTGCAAGTGCAAGGACCCGGGTTCGATCCCCGGTAACCACATACAATACTGGGCGTGGAGACTCATCCCAGCAGCAATCAGCACCATACCACAATGCCGAGCGTGGTGGCTCACGCCTGTAATCCCAGCACTTGGGAGGCAGAGGCAGGAGGACTGCTGTGATGTGAGTTTGAGGCTGGGCTCAGGGCCAGCCTGAACAAGACCCTGTCTCCAAAAAAAAAAAAGAAAGAAAAAGCTGCATAGTGTATGATTCCAATGAGTATATATGACATTCTGGAAAGAAGAAAAATCAGAGATGGTACAAAGATCAAAGGTTGCCAGGAGTAAGTGAAGAAGAGATGAATACATGCAGCATGGAGGATATGCAGCATGGACAGGGAAACTTTCCTGTATGATACTACAGTGATGGGTATGTGACACCATATGGTTGCCCAAATCTACAGGCCACACACCCAGCTCTGAACTTTGGGAGGTCCCTGGTCAGGTCCATCAACCCTGTGGGATGTACTGAGCGGGCAGGTGGGGACAGCAGAGAGTCTGTGGAAACTCCATACTCTTCCCTCCATTTTGCTGAAAGTTAAAATTGTTGAGAGAGGAAGGAGGGAGAGAGGGAGAGAAAGGGAGGAAAGAGAGAGAGAATTCTTTCTCCTTGTTCACTTCTTTTGTACTTTTAACTTTACTTGTAAGAAGCTGATGTCCAGGAGTTGCCCGAGAGGCTGATCAGAGAGGAAGTTTGACCTTTTAAACCAGAAGGCACAGAACTTTCTGCTCCTATCGCTCAGGATGGTATAAATGCAGTAATTCCGCTGCAGACTGAGTCTTGGCTAAGACCTGACACTGTGAAGGCCTTTCTCCACCACATCGTGCTTGTTCTACTGACTCTGATACTATGTAAGGTGCAGGAACACAAGGGTAGAAAGAAGGAACTAACAGCAGACTTCAGCTCAGTGCAAAGTACTTTCCAACAATCCTGGAAGCAGAGAGTGGCCCAGAATCCGGATCAACACACATCAGGAAGGTCGGTAAAAAGCTTCACACTTAACGTGCGCAGTTCTAACAACTGTATTCTGACCAGAAGCATCTGATATGGCTACGCACCCTGCCACGCTGGTCCTGGGCAGGTCTCATTTGCCACATCTCTGCCCACATACATGCCAAACTGAAGTCTCATACTTCTGCCAGAAAAGCCAAGAAAGGCAGGCTGCCTCCTCCGGTGTGTGTGAGGGCAGGAGAAGGGCATCGAAGCCAGTGACCCTCACCCTGCTGTGGGACTCACACCCAGGATGGCACCTCCAGACTTTCGACTAAGCCCCTGGAGTCCCAGACCCTTTCTGGCAGGTGGAGGCAGCAGGTTACTCACAAGTGCACATGGCATGACCCTCTCCAATGCAAAAAGCCCCTCCCTGCCTTCTGTCCTGGTTGTACTGGGAGTGATCAATGCTTGAATCAGACTCAAGATGGAGAAACTGAAGCTCTGAGAAGTCAACTGACAATTCCAATGTCAGTCAGTTCAGCTGTAAAGCTGAACTCTAATTCAGGCCTCATGGTGCCACCCCTCATGGACGAGTCTTCCTGTAGGCCATCTTGGCCAACAGACCTCACAACCCATCAGGAGGATCTTACCACTGGGTTATCGTCCCAAACGCCCTGCTGTGCCGCGCGAAGCATACCCTGCAAGCACCGCCCAGGAGTGGAGATGGGGGAGGGACAGGGACAGGCAGATCCCAGCCAAGGGTGGCACGTTCAGAAAGGAAACTTGATAGAATGACTCTGTGGTCAGGCCCGGGAGATGCTAAGCTAGAGAAGGCGGAGAACAAGGCCCGCTGACCTGAGCACAGCTCTCTCTCCCCTGCCAACCACAGCACCCGCCACGCAGGCGCCAGCTGGGCCTGAGGTTTACTCCTGCTTTGCACCAAAAAAGACTTCACAGTGATGGCCTCCCTCCAGTGAGCAGTGGCATTAAGCAAGGCCTGTGTGCAGTGGGTCTTTGCTGTCCTAATTTCCTGGCTAAAGACCTAGATAGAGTGTCTAAATTTTCCTCCAGCTGACTGCGCCCCAGATTCAGCTTCTCTGATGGGTAAGACTCTGCCGGCTGGTGGCTCTGTCACTCCATCCCATCCCAGCTTCCTGAATCCCTTGTCTTTAAGTCGCTGGCGATCACCAACGTCCCACTCCAAACACAGGCCTGTGTGCCGAGACTCTGACAGGGGACCCCGCCTCCAAATACACAGCTTCAACCTTTCTTATTCTCCACCAATGACTTGAAATCCAGTTGGAGGAATAATGGGGCCAGAACAACTGATAAAACTTTGGAGGGAGAAAAATAAAAAGTAGATTGTCCTACTGCATTAACCATCGAATGATTCCACATTCCAGGCAGGTTCGGTACAGGCCCTGGTCAGTTTTGGGAGTGCAAAGGGCACACAGTGCTTCTTGACCACAGAGGCCCACGAAGGAGGTTAGGAAAGTACAGAGAACAGGCCCTCAACCTGCCTGGGCTGCGAGCCCCTGGCCCACGCCTGCCGGCAAGAGGACAAGGAAAATGACGGGGCAGAAAAGTGGACTCCATCAGGTCCTCCTGCTGAAGGTTCTGTAGCTTTGGTCTTCGTACAGTTCGTGTGCAGGACGGGCCCATAATTAATGACAACACGACCTGATACACACAGGTATTCACTATGTGCGTAATGTCTGCCAAGCACTTTCTGTGTAACGTCTTCCTTAATTCTCACAACATCCTGGGGAGACAGGTTCTATGTTCTCCTCTTCCAGATGAGAACACTGATGAGCATCAAGTCAGGAACTTGCCTGAGGTCACATAGCCAGAGGGGTGAAGGTCAAACACAAAGCCAGAGAGCTGGCTCTGACACCCAACATTAGCTCCCACCCCACCCTGCCCTTCAGACCACCAAGGCCCAGCTGCCTTGAGCTCTGACAGGACAGGAACTTGAGAGGCACCAATGAGGCGAGCATCTCCTGGACCGACAGGCTGCTTCAAGCCAGTCTGAGCCCACCCAGGAACTGTGCTGTGAACAGAGAAAGAAGCAACCAGGAGGTCTTGGGAATGGACCCCCACCTCTGGCTAACAGAGACCATTCTCATCTCCTGTGAGGATCAATGACAAGCAGCGTATAAAACGAATGGATGGCTTTTCCTTTGGTTGGTCGTCTCTTACCACTTTCTACTTTCCCTCTGAGTTGGCAAGGAAAAATACGCTTCCTGCCCAGCAGCTTCAGCCAGGGGCAAGCACTGCCGTCTCTCTTGGCGTCCCTGTGCCAGCCCTCTGACTTCCCAGCACATCCCCCAGGTGCCAGCCTCCTGCACCACTCCACGGTTTCTGCTAGAAACTCAAACCAGCGCACTGCAGGGCTGTTGAGGGCCAGGGCGGGAGGCGAGCCAGGTCTCGGCAACTTCCTGTGCGCCTACCTCTCTCTGCTCCCGCTGAAGGCACAGTTCTTCGGTCTCTTCCATCAATTTGTCTGCAAGGCAAGCACACACTCGCAGGAGGTTCCCTCGGATCTGAGGTTCAGAGGGCCACCCCGGCATCTCCCTGGGAGGAGCCAACCGGGCCGGGCCGAGCTCTGGTGAGAGAAGCTACTGCCACAGCCTAAGCTGCTTCCCTCCTTCCCGGTTATCCTCTCTACTTTGTGTATTCACAGGGCGGTGACGGGGCCTCGTCCCTGAGTCTGCAGCCCCAGGGCGGCTACGGACAGCCTAGTCGTCAGCCCCTCACAAATCTGCACTCCTGTCTGGCTAGAGGGGAGGGCAGAGCCCTGGGGTGAGGAAGGAGCCTTATGGAATAGGCAGAGGGGAAGCAGCGTAGGACTGCAAGTTTCTAAGTAGACAGGAGAGGACAGGGACAGGCAGTGAGCAAGGGCCCAGCTTCATCATCTTCTCTCCCAAGTGCAGGACCTGGGGTCGGGGGTGGGATGACGGAGTCAGCTCCAGTATGGCGCTCTCACAATTCACCCAACATCAGCACCCACACGCATGTTTTCTCTTTGACCTCCACTCTGCCTCTAAAAGCTAAAGACTACTTTTATCTCCACTTTAAGGAGGAGGAAATCGAGGCTAGAGTGGCTGACTACGACAGGCACATAGCTGATCCTAAGTAATAAGACTGGCTCAGAGCCCAGGCCTGGCCACCAGTCTCTTGCCTCCAGCCACAATGGCCAAGAGGACATTGAAGGCACAGTGAAGCCTTCCAGGTGCTCCTGAGGAGGAGCCTACCGAGCCCCACCTGAGGCCCCCCCCAGACCCCCCAATCCCTTCCAGCCAACCTAAGTACTCCTGCTTTTCTTTGGCCAGCTGCAGCCCCTGGGCCTCCAGGCTTTTGATCATGGCTTCTCCCAGCTGGGCATTCTTCCAGGTCCTGGGGAGGGAGGGCAGATGGGACAGAGGAGCAAAGAGGAAGAGACAGAAGCATGACTCCAAAAGGGTGGAGGAGAAAGTTCAAGCGGGCTTTGTACCAGCCCCGCCTCTCTCCAGAACCTCAGCTCGGCACCACAGCACCCGGGCTCTGGGCACAACACCAGCATCAATCTGTTAGAGGGCCGGGAGGCTGGCCTGGGCTGCAAAGTGGGCCAGCGGGGACTGGCCAAGAGCACTTTCCGAACAGGAAAGAGGCCGCTTTCTGGTGGCTCCTACACCACTGCACAGCCATCACCGAGCACCAGCGCACGGTGACACTTGGTGTTGTTTTGGACCTAGAATAGGCCTTGTGTGCAAGCGGACTGTGGCCTGAGGACTGCTTGCTCTGGGCCCAGATTTACAAAGCACTATCTCTGGGCCTCCCTAGGATTAATTTCAGGACTGGGCAGTGAAACGGCTTCACAGAGTGACACTGAATTCAACCAGTGACACTGAATCACTCCCAAGATTTGGAAACACGTCATGTCCACCTGTGTGACCACAGATGCCTTCCAGCTCAATCAGGGACCCTCACGGCTGTGCTGAAGTCTGGCCTGTCTCCTCTCCTCCCCGGCCGGCTCCCTCGGCCCTGTCTCCATGGCCCCAGGACCCCCAAGGCAGGCAGGTGTCCAGGGTGTCCTGCCAGTCTCCACCTTCAGGACCCACAGGCAGCCGTCCAACTGAGCACTTACACCTTCCCAGACTCCTGCAGCATCTCCAGCCACTGCGTCTGCTCGAACTCGGACTCAGCAGCCAGCAGGACATTGCCCTGGCAGGAAGAGGAGCCACAGGCGTGCCTAAGAGGCAGCCGTGCCACTGCTCTCCAGCCACCCCAGGGTCCTGGGCAATGACAGCCCCCATGCCAGGGTGCTGTTGGGCTGTCTGGGGAGGTAGGAAGAAGCTGGGATGCTGCCACCAAACCCAGGCAGACGGACCCTCCACTCACATGGAAGTCCTGGTGCGAGATCCTCATGGCATAGGGCATGCTGGGCTCTTCCTTGGCCTCCACCAGGCAGCCCCCCAAAGGGATGACGCCCTGAGGAGGAACCAGAGCAGGCAGCCCCACCCCACCAGCTCTGGTCACTCAGGGACCTTCGATAAAGCCAAGGGCCCCCAGCTGGACCCGATCGGGGGGCCACCAGACAGAGGCCAGACCCCACACCCGAGGGAAGAGGAAGGCTGGGGCGGGTGTAGGGGCCCTGAGGGTGTGCTGCTGCCTAGCAGCAGGCTTCGGTCTCATGCCTTGTGAAGATTTGGTCTCAAGACTCCCTGCTAGCTGCAGCAAAATAACAGACCCTCGTCCCCTGCCACCTCCTGGGGTCCCCAGGAGCCCTCCCCTCACTGTGGCCCTAGTAAAGGGCTGTCTCACCTTAGGATGGATATTGAAGTACTTGTTGGTTTCAAAGCTCTTTTTTTCGCTCTCAGAGTAGTACAGCAGAAAGCTCTCTTTGATGATGAAAAACCTGCAGTGGGTGGTGGGAAGGGAGGACAGGCAGAGGGGAGAGGGAGGTCTCTGGACAACAGGAAGGCCGTGTGGGCCCCGGGGACACCAGCTCACGTCCGATATCCACACAGCGCCTCAGCTGCCCAGTTTGCCTCTCCCGCTCTCCTGCAGACAGCCTGGCCCTCGCACCAGGGTGGCCCAGGGCTGGCTGCCTCTACCCCTCTGAAAGGCTACCCTTGGTACAGCAGGGCACTTTGGCCCCTTGAGGTCTTATCCTGGTGGGGTGGAAGGATGAGAAGAAGATACACGATGCCAAGGTGGGCCTCTTGCTATCACCTCCAGAGCTGGCAGCCAGGTGGATTTGGGGGAATAGGTAGAGCCGTTGTGCAGGAGAGGAAGTGACTAGGACGTGCTAGAGTCAGAGCTGTGGTGTGTGTGCGCATGCACGTACGGGTGCACACATGAACTGCACATGCATCGGGAGATTTCAGAGCAGTGGGTGCCCACAGCAGGGGACTCACGCCAGCGGCAGTGAAGCTCCCGCCCACTCTGCGCTCAGGGACCTGGTATCCCATTGCATGGTACTGCCCAGGGCTGGATATCTAGACTATAAGAACCAAAGCCAGGGAACTGTCCTTGCCCTTCCCCAAGAGCCTGTTATTAAGCAGCTCCACTAGCTGGAAACACCTTCTTGGAAAAGACTTGAAAGATTGCTCATGGAACTCAAGTTCTCCAGAAGTCAGAGGATCTCTGAAAGTCTGTCAGCCTCTCTGTCTGTCAGATCTCTCTGTCAGGAGATCTTTCCTGAGCCCACACCTGGGGCAGTCAGGCCTGGGATTGGGGACACCAGCCACCTTCCTGTACCGACCCAAGTAAAGCTCAGCTTTGCACTTTACAAGACTTAAACCAACCCTGTCCTGAGGCAGGTTGCACTATGTTGCCTTTCTGCTCACCGTGGGAGAGAATGCCCCCCCCCACCCCACAGGACTGCTGTGCCATTTTGGCCCTCCAGAGGCCAACCCTGCTTTTTTGTCTATGAGGTCGCTGCCTCTGTTGCTGGACCCCACAATCTGACAAAGGAGGATGTTACTGCCCGGCCTGGAACACTCCAGATGTCTGTGCCCTGCTGCACACGGCCACCAGGCTGAGCCCCTGGCACATGGTACCCACGGTCACCCCCCACGTGCTCCTCTTGTCCAGACAGGGCCTTTAGAATCCTGGAACAAGTCACCCAAGTTCCGTGGACAAGGTATTCGGTCACTTTCGAGCTTGGGTTGGGGGCCTTGGTTTTGTCTATGGAAGGGCTGTGATAACACTTGCCCCTTGTGGATACCATGAGGGCCACTCGAGATTAGCAGGACTCAGGACAGGACTGGACGACAAATGGTCTGACGTGAAAGGTGAGGCCAGCGCAGAGCTGGCTCTGGCCCCTCCAACCACTTCTGCAATGCTACACTGTGTCCCCATCAGCACCAAATTCGTATGAAGCCCTAACCGCAGAGGTGGAGGCAATTAGGGCTCGATGAGCTAATACGGGCAAGGTCCTAACCCAACAGGACTGTCTTCCTAACAAGATCTCTCTCTTCATCTCCTCCCCGCTCCCCTCCTCCCTCCCTCTGTCCTCTCCTCAACCAGAGGACACACTGCGAGCAGGCCTCACTAGAACCAGACTACGCTGGGTCAAAGATGGGGTTTGGGGTTGATACTAAACAGAAACTGAGCAGCAAGGAGGGGCTTCTGTCCCCTTCAACAGCTTCTGAAATAATGAACAGCGGCAGAGGGGAGCCTAATAAGAAGCCCATCTTTCCAGGAGGGAAGGTTTCGGGGCAGAGACCCCGAAGGGTCAGGGTGCTGGGAGGCACCGCAAGGCTGAGGCAGAGGGCGCTGGGCTGAGCCAATCGTGTGAGGCAGGCGTGATGGCCACTGTGACCACACAATGACGGAGCTTATATTTATTTGGTTCTTACCACAAGCCAGCATTTACTTAAAGCAGCTATCTGTGTTAATGTGCTTCACACAATTACCCTACAAGATGGATGCTTCCAGCATTTAAGGTGGATGGAAATGAAGCAGAAAAGTGGCAGGACTTGCTGAAAGTCACAAGGTTGCTGGGAGAGGCTGGTTTCTCAAGGAGGAGAGGCCGCCACAGAGGGCTCGGGGCAGAACCGGCAGGTCCTCGCCTAGTTTTGTCTCCTGCTCTGGTTCTGCGTTAATTTTCAGAACTGCATTTTCTTTGTCTTTGTCTTGCCTATTGCTGAAAGCAGGTTTATGTTCCCATGAGGGACAGAGGAGCGAAAGAAGTGTTACTGCTTTCTGTGCAAAATAAATACACCCCTATTTTTTTAAAAAAGAAGAAGAACTTGCGGGACCTGACTTACATGGAAAAAGGCTCACTGGGGCTGGGGATTTCGCTCAGTGGTTCCCACACCTGTCTCATAAACACAAGGTCCAGAGTTTGATCTTTAGTACCACAAAAAAAAAAAAAAGAAAGAAAGGAGAGAGACAGAGAGAGGAAAGAAGGGTGGGAGGCTCACCCTGGCTGCTGTGTTGAGAATAGACTGTCAGGCAGAGCCTCAGAGGCCATTAGGAGTTATTGCCAACGATGTAGAAGCCAAGAGAAGACTGAGTGGACAGGGGTGTGCAGGGGCAAAGAATGTTTCCCCAGATGTCACCTGTTTTTTGATGTTTTCTGTTTTGTTTTGTTTTTTTGAGACAGGGTCTTGCTTTGTAGTTCAGGCTGGCCCTGAGCTCACTATCTAGCCCAGGCCAGCCTCGAACTACAGCAGTCCTCCTGCCTCTGCCTCCCAAGTACTAGGATTACACATGTGAGCCACCATGCCCAGCTTATTTGTTCTTTGAGACAGGGTCTCACTATGTAGTTCAGACTAGTCTTGAAATCACTATGTATTTTGCTTTTTGTTTGTTCCTGAGACAGATCTTCACTGTGTAATTCAGGCTGGCCCTGAACTTTTTTTTTTTTTTAAATCTTTATTGGTACATTAAATATACACATCATGATTGCACTCCATAATGGGGATTTGTACCAACATAAGACACAACTTAATTTTCATTTTTTCCCATAGCCCTACCCACCCTACCACCCTGGCCTTGAACTCTTGGCAATCCTCCTGCCTCAGCCTTAGTGCTGACATCACAGGTGTGCACCACCACCTGCTCACCCCGCTCCTACTGTAGTGCAGCACAGGAGCTGCGGGCAGAGACGGATGTCCAGGAAGCCTGTGTTCCTGCCAGCCAGACTCCTGTGGGCCCAGGGCCCCAGGGTGCCGCACTGCAGCCTGGCTCTAGCTGTTCTCAGCTGGGCGGGCAGGACGAAGGGAGTAGAGATGGTACAGACTTGAGGGGACACGTGCCCTGCTGGCAGCTCTGAAAGCTGCCCAGGCTCCTGCACACTTTTAAGCACACTTTTAAGGCCCAGAGAGCTGGCGGAGGAGGCCGATGACGCCCTCCCTGGGACTGCAAGCCTGGGCAACCTCCTGTGGGCCCTGCAGAGCTGGGCTCACTATGCAAGGTCTGCAACAGTCACCACTGATCCGGACATTCTCATGCAGGGCCTCTGTAGTCAGAGCATCTCAGATAGTGGAGTATTTAACCCTTGGACAATCCTGAGGGTGGACTTTTACTCCTTTTGTTCCCAATTTACAAGTGAGGAAACTGAGGCAAGAGTGAAATAACATGCAAATTTCCGCACCTGGAGAGTAGGAGGAACTGGCACATAATCCCATCTACTCCTCACACCTCGAGGGGAGCCGCTTCCCACAGCCAGCATACATAGGGCCAGAGGGACTACATAGTGAGGTCAGGGAAGCCCAGGGGTGGCGCTCCACCACTTCCAGCAGCGACAGGCAAGTGACCCCATCTCCTTAGGCTCCTTCTGGGCCGTCTGAGGAAGTCATTGACGCACTTCTCGGGGTTGGTGAGGTCGGGAGTGTGGGCAGACTTAGAGCCACATAAAGGGACGGGTCTCGGTTACTATGGTGGTTATGGCTCATGACTGCCAGGTTGTGTCTGCTGCAGCCCCCTGACCGCCTTCCTACCGGTGTGCAGATAGTTGCCCCTGGAGGCGACACTTGGCTGTAGCCCACAGACCCGTCTCCTTTTCCCTCTCTGAAGGTCCCATTCCCACGGCCAGCCTGCTGGCCTCAGTCCTGGGAGAAGCTGTGCCTGACCCTGGCCTTTAACACCCTCCTATGTGCCTGTTCTTGTGGGGAAGCCCAGCATACGGCCACAGGCTGTTCCCTGTCTGGTCTCACAGAATGCTATTTTCACCTTTAGATTAAGGAGCATGCAGAGGTGGCAAGACACTTGGTTGGCTAAGCGTTTCATTGATAGTACCTTATTGAGGTTTCTCACAACAACTCTAAGAGAAGGAGGTGTAACTTTTTTCCTATTTCACTGGGGAGGAAACTGAGGCATGGAGAGATTAAACAACTAGCAAGTAGCACCCTCGGAACTCAACTACCTCTGCTGACAAAGCCCCAGGGCTCAACTGCTCGTGCTCTGTGCTCCTAGGGCCTCCTCATCGCTAAAACTAGCAGCTGTTGGTTGCCCCAGGTAGATCTCTGCAAGGGAACCCCAACTCCTGGTCAGCACAGGCCAGAGAGCATTACAGAATCGCCCGGCACAGGCAGGAGCCATGCTGGGCTCTGGGCTGGATGACTCCTGGCCCTCCAGGAGCTTAGGGTTGAATGCAGAAGAGAGAATGCAGAAATCAGTCATAGTTGATGCTGATCAAGTTTCTCCTCCGGGCCAGGCACTTGGCGCTGTGCATCCGTCCACTCCTTCATCCCTTCCATGAGACCGGCGGGGAAACTAGAGCATAGACCACTTAAGTAATGTGGCCCAGATCACACGGCGAAGAGGAGGAGCACCAGGGGAGAGGACAGCCGTGCAAGGCCACAGGGAATACTGCAGTGCACAGTGCTCATGGGACACAGGAAGCATCAGGATGCACCTGGGCACGAGACGCAGCCGGAGTGCAGACCCGGGGGCAGACATGGTTTGGGGGTCCACTCAAGAAAGTTCTCTGAGAGGAAGCAACAACCACACAGGGCTTTGAAGAAAAAACAGAAGCAGCTGAGGAATTTGGAAATAGAAGGGAGAACAGTGCTCTAGATCGGGAGAAGGGAATATTCAGAGAATACTGTGTTTAAGGTTATCAAGATATGTCTGGTAAAAACCAGGGACAGAGGTGCCTGTAATCCCAGCACTCTGGGAGGCCCCGGGAGGAGGACTGCAAGCTTGAGCCCAGCCTGACTAAAACGAAGAATCTAAAAAGGGCAGTACATGTGTGACTGTGGGGGGAGGTGTGAGACAACTGATCCGACCGACCGCAGCCCCTAAGTGAGGAAACTCAGGCCTACAGCCTCCTGCGATGAGCAGGAACCTGGGCGGGACGTGGTTCCAGTGGTATTTGGTCCTGGGGCCAAGGTCATTTCACCCTTAAGAGGGCACCAAGGGCCCAAAGCCGTGTGAGGCTCCTGCGTTCCGCTTCCAGTACAGGCCCAGACCCCCTCTCCCCTGTATGGAGCCCCTCAGACACGGAGTGTGGGTGTGGGGGTAACAGCTGGCTGGAGAGGGGCAGCTATTCAAAGTGTTCTTTGGAGATGTGGCAGGAGAGACATACAAACAGCCTTCTGTCCACCTATGCGCTCAGGGGATGCTTCCCTCAGCTTCGGCTACCACTCGGCCTGAGAACAACCAGCATTATTACCTGGGAAGTACATGGTTTCTAGAGAGATCAAGTTCAAAGGGGTTCAAAAATTTTTAGCAGAATTCGTCATCTTTTTTTAGAGAGGATTTCCCTAGACTCAGTGGTCTTGAACTTGCCTGTATACTAGACTTGCTGTCCTATCTCAGGTGTGGGCCATCACCTCCAGCCAGAACTCTTCAAAGACCTGCTTAATATGCAAAACATGCTGGGTGGGAGGAACTGGCTCAAGTGGGTGGAGCTGCAGCACCTGCTCAAGGTAGGAAACTCAAGGCACTTCTAGAACCTTCTGTGGAATGCAGTTTAAAAACAACAATTTTATTCCTTGCTCCCATTTTGCAGACAGGATGCCTCCTGCCAGCGAGGGGACAGGCCTGACCCGAGCTGGGCCTGGGTCTCCTGTCTCTGAGCCTAGATGCACTCTTCACCACCCTCGAGGCTGCTCTCAGAAGAAACTTTCTCTTCCCATCCTGATTGTAAGGAGGCCGAATCTCATAAGGTATGGCTCCCATGTAGGTGACACTTATTTTCCAACAGCCATCAATAGTCACCGAGTGTGAAGACACACGGAACTAACTTGCTTGATATGGCTGACCTGGCCTGGGCACACCACGCTATGAGCCCAGCAAAACCTGAATTAACGAGCACCTCATGGCCTATGACCCAGAGATCACGCCTGTCCCCCAAATACTGTCTCCCCATCCTCCCCACACTCAACGCAGGGGAGTCCCTGCTCCTCAGCTGACACCTGGCCGTGCCCCCCCCCCCCCGTGTTCCCCCTGTTAGTTCAGAGGACACAACTGATCCCTGAAGAGGGCAGGGTGCAGTCGCCTGTCACAGCCCAAGCGCTGCTCCCGGAAGCCTCACACAGGCAGCTGTAGGGAATGCCAGCTAGTGAGGCCAGACCCATCACGTCAGAGAGTGAGACTCAGCCCGGACTGAGAGCTGACGTGCTAGGTTCTTCTCCTCTGCTCTCTAGCCACTCTTACTATGACAGTGTCAGCTTTGGGAAGCGGCGCTCAGAGGCCAACACATAAACAAACCCCGAGGCCCAACTCTATGTGGGAAACATTCTCCCCAAGGCTTTCTGGCATGGTGTCCACCATCTGTACAAACAACCTTTCCACATTTGTGCAGGCTGCAGCCTGAGATCTGCAACATGTGGATTCTGAGCTGAGCCTCCACCTGGGACCAGGTGGACACAAGCCAGAGGCCTGTTCAGGCTCCAGGAAGGAGCTACTGCTGGGCTGGGTTTTGCCCCAGGCCCCAAGAACAAAGTGAGGGCAAGGAGTAAAGATGCCGCTGTCATAGGAAGTGCCTGGGCCCCCCTCAACTCTGCTGGCCTTTGAAGGTAGTGTAGGGGTGCAGGTGGGAAAGGGGCTACAGTGGGACAAAGTTGCCCACCTGGGAAAGAGCCAAGTTGCATGACCAGCCCACTGTGCTGATCACCCTAGAGGAGGCTGAGACTCCCTGCACTGTTCCCGGTCTCAGCTGTCCAGGTCTCAGCCCCTGTCCACACTGAACCGGACCAAGGGGAGAATAGTCATCAATCTTGCCCTCCAGACACCTCTCCCAGATTCATTTCTCAGGCTAATTAATGCTTTTGATCCCCCCCCTCCATCCGTAGCCAGGCAAAATAAGCTGATGATGTAGCTCAGGGGCATTCTCTACCCTAGGAGGGCTGGGCCATTGGAGCAGTGGGGGCTGGAGGCCCACATCCTAAGACAGACCCTGACAGGAAGCAACTTTAGAGAACTCAGCCAGCTGCAGCCGGTTCCATCCTGCCCACTCATTATTTATGCAGCACAGAGCTTTTCTAGGCTCTCTCCCCTTCGCTGGCCCCACCAGGGCATCGACCGCCCTAATGGCAAGGCTCTGCAGTGATGGGCCTGAGCCACACTGTCCCCAAGCCTTCCTTTGGCCACTGATTGAGGCTGCTAATTGAGGTCCAGAGATTCCACTTCACAGATGGGAAACTGGGCCCAGGGGGCCGGGTGGAAGCAAGATGGAACTGAGCTGGGCACTGAGCCACCTCCACACCCAGACCTGGCTCAAAATTCTCTGCTAGCTGTTGCTAACTCACTGCTCTGTGTGCGTGTGTGTGTTGTGCCTGTCTGTCTGTCTGTCTGTGGTGTCCTGGGAGCTAGGGACACAGGTACACAGGTAAGAAGTTGGTTCTTCCTAAGCGCTAGACAAGGGGATGTCTTCTGCGATGAGTGAGGGAGAGGGACTCTGAGGGGCCAGTCTCTGACTCAGAGCAGGTTTTGGGGGTGGCTGTGGGACCCTGACAGACCCTCCAGGTTCTCACACCCTCCCCCGGCCCCATCTGATTTAGCTGGGAGGTTTTACCTGGATACTTCTCAGCCCCTACACGAACTCTGAGTGCAGCAGCCAGGTCCCCACTGTATCTTCAGTGCTAAAGGGGGGCTATGGGACATACCCTGAGGGGGTCCCCACACTAGTATTTAATGGATCCAAGCAAGTGGAAATATTTGGCAAGAAAAATCTGCGGATGGAACACAGAGGGAAAACCTGGGGCAGCAGCCAGACCCGGCACAGAGGCGTGCCAGCTGCCACAGCAGCTGAGGTAGAAGAGGGGAAAGGACCCTGATGCTGCCAATGGCGCCCAAAGCTACACACAGCCTGCCCAAGTGCCCGGGCAGAGACAGTCCATGCTTGGCCCTCAGGGGCTGCAGCTCAGCCCAGGCAACCCTGGAAGCCCCTCGTATAATTTCACGGCACTCCAAGCCTTCACTTAAAGCATCAGGCATAAACTTAACTTAGGAGGAACAGAACAGCCTGTATCTCATGAAATCCTAGAGAGAAATCGGTCAGACCAGACACCGTAGAAATCCATGGAACCAGCTGTGTAAAATGTGGAACGCCAGCCCGAGCTCCATTTGTGCTGTGGTCTTATCGACACAGTAAATTATTCAACAAACTTGAACATCGGGACCAACCACTACTATGTGGGCAAGATCTGTGCTCCTGGGCCGCGGTGGGTGGGCAGAGTCACGTGTCACAACATGGGAAGGGAAGGGCCAAGTGAATGGGCCTCTGGTTTCCGGGAAAGGTCACACCTTCTAGGGAGGCGGTGGGGCAGGGTCTTAATTTTCAGGCCACCCACACGATTCTCAGAAATTAAATGCCCTCGAAGGTGAAAGCCAAATGGAGGATGGTTCGAAGTACCTAAAGCCTGTGCGCTTTCCCTTCCCCCAAGAGCTCCCTGGCCCGCTTCTAAGTGGAAAGCGTCTGGTGAAACCTGTAAAGTCACCTCTCAGCTGGGCCCTGGAGGAGAGACGATGGGCAGTGGCCCATCCTAGGTCCTGGTGAGGAGGACGCAATTAGCCTCGCGGTCCGAGAGGGTCTCTCTGGCTGGAGATGGGGCACAGTGTGGCTCATCCTGACCCACTCAGCCACAATCGCATCAGCCCAGCCGGCCTTCCCACCGGACTCAGTCCAGGCCCCAAAGAACTCAGCCCGGGTCCCACCCTAGCTCTCCCTGCCCTGCCCAGGCTCAGAGCCACATCTTCCAGGGGAGTCAGCGATGGCGAAACGGGGCGAGGCCAAGGTCACACAGCAAGACGGAGGCGACCTGGCAAGGGGTTGGTCCTGGGATCTGGGACTCGCTCCCCGCTGGGTTCCGGGTGCGTGTGGAGAGCACTCACCGCCGGGACCACTTGGCCGACGGCCTCCCGAAGGGCCTCTTCCACAGCACCCCGTAGAGCTGCACTTTGGTGCTGATGTCCAGCGCGTCCGAGTCGGCCTGCTCCAGGGACGGCGACGGCGACACGGAGTTGGACTTGGACGAGAACATCCTGCCTCGGCCGGGCAGCCCGCGGCCGGGGCGCGTGGGGACGGGGTGGACGGCGGGAGGCAGAGAGGCGCAAGGTCCGCAGGCAGCCGGCCCGGGGCGGCCGCATGAACGCGGTCCGAGGATGGCGCAGGGCTCCGGGCGGCCGCGGCCGGGCGGAACTGGGGTGGGGGTGGGGAGCGCGCTCAGCCGCGGCCCCCTCCCCCGGGCAGCCCCAGTTCTAGCGGCCGGGATTGGCCCGGGGCGGCAGGTGAGCCGCGGGAGCCGGCGGCGAGCGCCAATCAGGGCGGGCGCCGGCTGCGGGCACCGCGCAGTCCCGGGGACGCGGGGCCGGAACGCGTCCGCCGCACCTCCCGCCCCGCCCGGGCGCCCGGCGGCCCCCAGGGGCTCCCAGCTTGGGACCTGGAGCGCGCAGCTCGTGGCGGGCGGGCGTCGCCCCGCAGACTTTTGCCCGCCTCGGGGCTGGGAGCGAAGGAACGAGGTGCGGTGGGTGGGAGAGGACCGCTCCAGCTCAGGCTTCCCGCCGCTCGGCAAGCTGCGGGAGCCTGGAGTTTCTCACCTGCACCTCGCGGCAGGCTGACAGCCAGGTAGGATTTGGATTAGGGTCAAGCGCGGTTCCGGCGGATGGGCCGGGCCCTCGCTGAGCGTCGCTGCGCACCGCCGCCGCCTCGCGCAGGTCGGATTTCTTAACCTGAAACTTGGCTGTCTTGTCGGCATTTGGCACAGTCTGGAGCTGTCAGTACAGTTTGAGTCAGTGATTTATCTGCGCGCCCTAGCCCGTGTTCCTTGGGGCTGCCTGCGCCGTCCACTTCCGCTTCCTTCCGTGGGGCAGGTGACAGCCTCACTTTCTGGCTGGAGCAGATGTCTGCCCCGCCCCTGGGGGCTGCCCCCCTCCGCGGGTGGAAGGAAGTCTGGGTAGCCCAAGAGCCGCACCACTCCTAAGGGGAATACATTTGCTAGATCGAAACCTGCCCACCGGGCGTGCCTCCGTCTTCGCTTTTCTGGATGAGGAGCACAGGGACATCGCGGGACAGTCAGGACTCTGCTGTGTCCTTGAGAGACCACTTTCCCCACTCAGGATGAAAGGAAGAAGTCCTTTGAGGATCGGAAGCTTGCAAATGAGTAACCTAGGGGTCAAATCAGTTTGCAGATAGTCACTAACTGGCCTTAATTTTATTTTGTTATATTATGTGTGTATAATTTTTTTTTTTTTAAGACAAGGTCTGCTTATGTATCCCGGCAGGTCTGGGCCTCACTGTGGCCCTCTTGCTTCAGCCTCCAGAATGCTGGGATCACAGGTGTGTGCCACCAGTCTCAGCTTTTTTCTCTTAAGGGTTAGGCATTTAGCTCAGTGGTTCCGGTACCTGTCTTGCAAGCACAAAGACCTAGGTTTGACCCCTGTCCCCAGTAACCATGTACAACAGTGCCGGGCATGGTGACTCACGCCCACCAGCAATCAGTACCACATACCACAGTGCTAGGCGTGGTGGCTCACACTTGTAATCTCAGCACTCGGGAGGCAGAGGCAGGAGGATTGCTGGGAGTTCGTTGCTGGCCTGGGCTATATAGCGAGTTCAGGACCAGCCTGAGCTACAAAGTGAGACCCTGTCTCAAAAAAAAAAAAAAGGAATGCACAGGTCTTCAGTACTTACTAGATGAATGTGCGCACCATGTAACCACCACCCAGAGCGAGGCAGAGCATTTCCCATCACCGGTTCCTCTCTAGTCAGTCTCCTCCACCACAATCACTGTTGTCACTCAACACACCATCTTTATAGTACCTGGACATTTTTTATCCGAACTGCTACAGAGGCATTCTCTGCCTATTTCTGCTACTGGCTCATTTGGACAAGCATTTAAAATTGTGATCCTCTAATGTCGGGAAAGTTTGGCTTTTGAGAATTCTGCTAAAAGATAAATAATAAAAACTTTGTTTTACTTTGGGAAGCTGATGTAGGAGGATTGTAAGCTAAAGCTGGGCCCACCCAACTTACTTAATTGTCTCAACGAAATAAGTATAGGAGATTTAGTTGAGTGCAAAGGCCCCGAGTTCAAAGCCTAGCACTGCAAAGAAAACAAAAACAGCATCTTGCATTAAAAGCCCCCAACAGAGACGTGGAGTTTCCTGGCCAGGGGCACAGGGATGGCGCTTTGAGTCGCAGCTGGCCGCTATGAGGAAGAGCATTGTACAGGCGTGTGCTTTCCCAGGAGGGTGGCGCTGAGCTGAAGCACGGACTTGGTTTGGTGGCTGCTGTGGCTGGAAGGCTGTGTGGTGCAGTGACCGTCGGGGTGGCTCCCGGCTGCACACAACAGCAGCGGCAAGTGCTCTGACCAAGCTTCTTCCTCCAGCCCTTCTGCAGCGGCTTTTGTCTTTTTTGGCACAGAGGATCGAGTTGGGGACTTTGTACTTGTGAGGTAAGAACCAGAACCACTGAGCTACATCCCCGGCACTGCAGCAGGGTTTTGGGATCATCTTAGAAGCTCTAGCCTTCCCAATATGCTTTTAGCAAATTCATTCCTTTTCTGTGGAATCAGGTCAATGGCAGATTTGACTGCTCGTGACGAAGGCTAGTGACAAGCTTGCAAGCCAGGCGCGGGGGAAGAGCCGCGATCCTGACTCTTGTGAGAAGGGCTGAGCACGCCCGGATGACCCTGGGAACGGTTTGGGGTCTCCCACAGGGGAGATGCAGCCTGGGTTTCTTCCGGGCAGAAATAGACCGATCTTTGCCCGTTTTCTTTGCACACGACATCTGGACAGGCCTTAGCTAACAACAGACCACCTGCACAAACAGCACTGGATCAGCCGCTGATATTCGAGTGGCTTCTCCCCTCAACGAACAGCCCAGGTGGTGCCAGGTCAGCCGTGGGAAAAGCCTTTCTCTTCCATTGTGTTCCCTGTCCTGCTGGAGCCAATCCAGGCCCTCAGCAATGGATCAGGGTTGCCCAAGCTTATCAGGAACCAAGTGGGGCCAGTCAGGAAACTCAGGGTCCCCAAAGTGCCCCCTACTGCTCAGCTGCGGAACTAATGTTCTCCGTGTGTCCTTTAGAACGTAACCATTTCAATCTGATTTTGATAATGGGCTAGAAGGTACTTTTTTTTAGTTTCCCAGATGAGAAAATTAAGACTTAAAATGGCTTGCCTGGGGCCGGGGATTTAGCTCAGTGGTTCCGGCGCCTGTCTTGCAAGCGCAAGGACCCGGGTTCAATCCCTGGTAACCACATAAAATACTGGGCGTGGAGACTCAACCCAGCAGCGACCGGTACCACATACCACAGTGCCGGGTGTGGTAGCTCATGCCTGTCATCCCAGCACTCGGGAGGCACAGGCAGGAGGATTGCTGTGATGTGAGTTTGAGGTTGAGCTCAGGGCCAGCCTGAACCACAAAGCGAGACCCTGTCTCAAAAAAAAACTTAAATAAGTAAAATAAAATAAAATGGCTTGCCTAAGGTCACACGGCTAGTCGTTTCCTGGAACATGACAGGTCCTCATGGGATGAGGGCAGGTGGCGGATCAGATGCCTCGGTTTGGTCCTTGGGCCTTCTTTTCTTCATGAGGTGCTAAAAACAGAGCACTTGGGCCACCAGCACTCTAGCACGTTTTGCTATGAAAAACCTGCACAACTAACAAGAATAATGCACATTTTTCTTTTGGGTGGTCTTGGGGATTGAACACAGGACCTCTCACATGCTAGGCAAGTAAGTGCACCAACACTGAGCCGCGTCCTCCACCCTCTACCCTTACCAGTCTCTTCCACTGCTTTTGTAGACACCCTGCCTGTGTGAAAGGCGATTTCACTGTAGTTTTTAACACCAGAATATTAGAAGAAATTATGCCAAATGCTATCAATGATTGAATAGTGGGATTAAACGTGATTTCTTCTACTTTTTTTAGCGGGGGACAGGGTCTTGCTTTATAGTTCAGGCTGGCCCTGAGCAGAGCCTCGAACTCACAGCCATCCTCCTGCCTCTGCCTCCTGAGTGCTGGGATTACAGAGATGTGAGCTACCACACCCAGCACTGCGGTACATGGTACTGATCGCTGGTGGGTGTGTGTCTCCATGCCCAGTATTGTTGTATGTGGTTACTGGGGATCAAACCCAGGTCCATACGCTTGCAAGGCAGGTGCCAGAACTATTGAGCTAAATCCCTGGCCCAAAAGTAACTTCTTTTGCAACAGGGTCTTGCTAAGTTACTCAGGCTGGCCTCTGCCCTATGATCCTCCTGCCTCAGCCTCTCAAGCAATTAGGAACACAGTTGTGAGCCACACAACCAGCTTCCAGTAGTACATTTCAATGATATACTGCTATAGATAGCATATATTTGTACTTAAGTTAAAAATAAGCCACACCATTCAAGTCCACAGAGGGAGAAAACAATTACCAATTTCACAAGCTGTACTTCTATTTTAATCTTCATCTCCAGGGTCAGTTGCTCGGTGCCTATATGCTCACAGAACAACTCTGTCTTCTGAAACGAACCCGAGGTGACTGGCATCTGCTGCCTACCTCTCCTTTTTGGAGGTAGAGAGCTCCTTCTGAAGTCATACTTACTGTTTCCAACAGCAAAGCAAAAAAAGAGTCAATGAATAGTACAGAGTCCTTCGTTTTCCTTCCTTCCCTCTCCTCCGTTGCTTAAAGGATGTACACGTGGTAAGCAGCTTTCCACCGTCCTTCACAGCTTCTTACCACTTTGATTTTTAAATGTGGGTCAGTTCTGGCCACACTGAAACACTGCCCACAGGTAAATAATGAGCCACCCCATTTGGTATGCACGAATAAAAATTTAATATCATAAAACAAATCAGAAAACAGCAATTCTTTTAAACCATTCACAATTAAGGTGGAAAGAGACAAAATTATAAGGCAGCCATCCATGGAATGATTTCATGTATACAAAGGATCCAGAAAAGGGGACATTTAAAATCACTGTTCAGGCCACCAAACCAGGAGAACTGGGGCATTCCGGCACCATGCAGACCCCCGGCTGCAGGAAGACACCACCTGACACAGACCAGCGCCAGTCTCCTTGTGTTAAGCAGCTGTTAGGCAAGCTTATCTAGAGAATTCCTAAACAGCTGGCCACTCCTTTCCCACAATGACAGATCTGCTCCAGGTCTCCTGGCTGAGTGAAGATGTCCCAGGAACAGAGCTTCCAGCGCTGGTTTTACTCCACAGCATCTCCATAGCGCTCTGTGGGCGATGTGGATGTTCCGTTCCAGGTGGAAAACTTCTGCTGCACAGAAGCCAAACTACTATGACCCTGCTTTGCACTGCTGCAGTTTGGGATGGAGTCGTGGTTCCTGGGCTCCCAGGGGCTCTGAGCCCAAGAGGCGGGCACAGTCTCTGGGGCTTGTGCTGTTGGCACACAGTTCCTGTGTCAATACCTAGCACTACTAACGGGTGTCAGAGGCTTAACACACTCCGATGCTGGTATGTCCTCCTAGTTCTAACCCTTGAAAAAGAGAAAAACCAGACAGTGACCCTTAGTACTAGGCTGGTAAAAACACAACTACATTTTCTCCGTTCTGTAAGAAATGATACCTCAAAACAGTTCCTTTTTTCCCTCTAGTGATTCAAAATACCGGAGCAGGCTGGCTGGGTTATTTTGAACTGGGAAATAAAGAGGTGAGGGCAGAGAGGACACACAGCCTCCGTAGCAGTCCCACTGTCAACTCTTTACGTTCCAGTACTGAACCCCTCCCCCCACCAAAGAAAAGAAAAAGAAAAAGAAATCTAGCAACAGCATGCACGGAAAAACTGAGTGAAATCTGAAACATCCCTGCTTTGGTGACATGAGGACTGATAACGAACTCACTGGAGAAGTAGTGAGGGGCACAGGTCAGTAGTATTTTTCAATTTAACTGCCATTTCAGAGAGCACTCGGAAGCTGAAGAAAGTCTATCCCCACCAAGGAAACCGACTCAGATTGCAATGAACGTTGACTTTGGTTGTGAAGAAGGATGGGCCGTGCTTTTCGTCATCAACTGCATCTCTTTGGTAGCCAATAATTCCAGTAGTCATGGCAACAATCTAAGTATCATTAATGTTTTTCAATGTGTTAGAGCATTAAGGCATCCACATGGACGGAGGCAGTTTTAAGCAGGAGAAAGACTGAAGTGTGCTTCGGTGAACACTGAGGGGGAGGGGCCTCTCCAGAGACCCGCCCACTACGCAAGGAGGGCCTGCCCAGCAGCGGCCCCTCCCCGCTGCACGCTCTCTGCTACCTGAAGATGCACGTGAGCCCTATGGGATTCCTATGGCTATTTCTGCCTGCTGACCAGGGGAGGAACAAGCAGTTCCGGAGGCCACGGCTTTACGACTGGGAAAGCCCACGGCTTCTGCGAGCTGGTTAATTTGAGGTCCGGAGGGAAGGCAGATTTGGAAATTCAAGGGTTCAATCCTTGCTAGAGTTCAAGGCCCTATCCAGCAAGATATTCTAGCCAAACTTTTAAATGAGGTGGCAAGGCACTGCTGAAAGAGGCTTTGGCCAGCACAACAAATTTCTGACCACTGCACACAAAAACATGATAGAAAGTACTTCTACCGAAACCAAACATGACACAAAAAATCTATTCCTTTGACAAAGTAAGTTCTGGAGAGAATCTAGGCAACCATACTTTGAAGGACAAGGTGATACCCGAAGCTTTCTGAGTCAGCCATGACCTTCTCATCAGGAGAGACAAGGCTCTTAAGGTGAACAGAAAGGGTTGTAACAGCTCATCCATTAGTCTTTCTCTCCTGGGCCTTCCCGTAGTTTTAATGTTATTACATGCAGTGGTGCCAGCTCCTCTACAAACTGTATCCTCTTCATGTTACTTTCTTCACTGCAGCCAGCAGAGGGCACAAGTTTAATTCCACAGCTGCTGCCACAGTGACATGTCTAGGAAAAAAGGAAATCACAGGCATGCTGGTTTATGGTCTTCTAGCACGTTTTTACAAACAACTAAATCCACTGCCCTGAAGAAACTAGCCTTGGCTCCTTCTTACTATAAAAACATGTGCTTTGAAATGGTAAAGAAAATCAAAATAAATTAAGAATACAGTATTATACACTTATTGACAAAATAGGACATGGATTTTGGCAAACATGAAAGTTTGTTAAATACTTTTGCTGTCTCAATTGTTTAAATTATCAGAATATTAGTGATTATGTCAATTCACACATGAGGAGATGATATTTTGAGGACTTAACAAAGCTGCATTTGACACAAAAATAACTTCGAGAGCAATGAAGAACAGACAGTATGATCTCCATTGTCACAGCTCAGAAGTGGTTGTTCTCACAAGCATTCATCCCACACAAGTATGAACACTGCCACCACCAGTGAGCAGCAAATTATAGGAGGGGCCAGAAGGGAAAGTTAGGAGAAAACTATGGGAAAGACAAATATGTAAAAGACATGATTTTGAGACGCTTCTGCTCCCAGGTAGACACTTCTGCTATGACACAGCTAGACTTTCTTCATGCTAAGGTGTTTATGTGAGCAGACTCAGTGCTCCCACGCCGGACACGTGCTTAGCCAGAGGGACTGCTGACCTGATAAAAATAAAATACTCAAAAAACAACCACGAGAAAAGATTTCGGTAGTCTTTTTAAAAAGGTGACCATGAAGATGTCGATCCAAATTCACTTAATATTTAGCCTCCCTTCATTTGCAAAGATACTTTACGATGGGACTGTTCCTGGAGGAATGCCTCGGTCCAAATCTACTAGAACTTGGTTCCTCTGTAAAAATGTGCTGGAGGCAAGTACTTGGCGAAGGAAATGCTCCAAAAGAGCAGTCACCTCTTCTGAAGCTGGTCCCACCGCTGTTGTCCCCACGATGGGGGGGCAGGCTGTATTTAGACAGGCATGTGCAAAGGAAGCGTTTACGTCTCTCTAGACGTCCTCTTTCAATGGATATCTCCTTTGAGCGTAAGTCAGTTTTCAACGTGTCCAGCCCTGCTTTCCTGTGCTGTAATTGCAAATTAACAGCAATCACCTTCAGCACCTGCGGGTGGGTGCTATGACCTTCTATTAAGGTGTGTGGCACAGATGCTGAAGTACCAGTCTTACACGGTGAGAACCATGTTAAAAATCAAGGGGTAAAGTGGCAGAGCCTCTAAAAAAAAAGAGATTTAGGCTACTTACAGGACACTGTGTTTTCATAATGACTATTTTATTGTATGAAGTTCTCTACTTTTCCTTAAAACTAAATTCCACCTTCCCTGAGAATAGGGTTAAGAGAAACATCCGAACTCCATATGCCAAGGGCCCTTTAGGAGACAGCACTGGCCTCCACGTAATCACAATGCTGCTCCTCCTACACTGCACACTTAGCCATCACTCCAGGGTTGACTCTCACCTCCCTCCGGACGCTAGGGACACAGATGGAGATGGGCAAGGCGAGACAGAGACTGAGGAGGTGAGAGGCTGGCAGGTGCCAGCTGTTCTCACTGGGTGGCACACGGCCATGGACTGAGGCTGGGACCTGAACGTTTAATGCTGGTGTCCTACTGACAGGATGAGTGGGATGAGGCAACCCACGACCAAGGCTGCCACCTCCAGGCGGCTGAAGCCTCTCCCTCCAGTGCCATCGGGCTTGTGGCTGTGCCCCATGCCACCCACCTCAGGGAGGACATGAACTGTGGCAACATAAAGAAATGTCCCGGCAGAGAAAAGCATGGCCACTCCAGTGGCGTTGACTTCTGAAAGGGCTTCTTTACTGCTCTGTTAATAAAAAGAAAGAAGAGGAAAAATCAAGTAAGGTTTGGGCTCAGGAAGAAATCCCAGTTTAAAAAGTCTTCCACAATGTCTGGTGCAGCCTGGGACACTAGGAACTTCCCGAGATCAGAATATTCTATGTTATTTATGGGGCACCCAAAGAAGGACTTAAGGAAACCGGAGATATATATCATTGCTTTTTTAAAAAATTATTGTAAATGGACAGTGTACATTTAGATATACTTATAGGGTACAAGGTATAAAATGATGTTACAATTTATAGATACGATCTGGAATAATTTAGCCAAACCAATTAACACACCCCTTATCTCAAATATTGGGGGGTTTTGCACCAAAGATATTTGAAATTTACTTATCAGGTATGAAATGTATACTCCCATCAACAATATTCACCACACAAACAAACCTTCAAGTGCTAGCTGAATGGGATTTGCCTATATTAATCTTGAGATGGAACTAACAACATAACAATGCAGACAGTATTTCGGATATTAGGTCATTTGTTCTACTAACATTTAATAAATATTCTCCATGTCCAGGCCCTAGGCCAGACACTTGAGATACAGTGGTAATCAGATACAAACCTTGCCTTCCCAGAGCTTAGCGGGATCTCATGTTTGAAGATTCAGACAAATAATTTCAGCCTTTCTACTTGAAAAAATGGGTGGTCTAGGAGATGGGCAAGATGCTTAGCTAAAGTTTAAACATCAGCCACAGATGCTGCATAAAACTCCAAGCCTGAGAATTATCAGTACCTTTCTATACAAATTCCAAAACTTCTGCTTGTCAATTAACTGAGAGTCATATTTTAAAAGGAATCCTTGCTCACTGAAAGAAAAGGCTCGTCAGGTAAACAGAGAAGAGTTTACAGCAACTCATTTACTAGCAATCAAAACCAACAAAGCCTTGACTAACAGGAACATAGCCCTGTATCTTTTAGTTTTTTGACAGGATCTTGCTTTGTAGTTTAGGCTGGCCCTGAACTCATTATGTAGCCCAGGTTGGCCTACTTGCAGTAATCCTCCTGCCTTTGACTCTCAAGTGATGGGATTGCAGGAATGAACCACCACGCCTGGCATTGTGATATGTGGTACCAGGGATGGAACTTGGGACCTTCTGCTTGACAGGCAGATGCCCAAACCACTGAGCTAAATCCCTGGTCCCTTTATCTTTTAATATAGGTTTTACCAAGTCCTGTTCCCTCAACTAGGTCTTTAAATGAACTGCTTACTAAATGAGGACTTCTATATAGTATGTATATTTCAACATTCAGAACAAAGAAATGGTCAATGGAAGCTCCACTTGATGACTTGGCTTTTACTTCTCTAACTCTTTCATGTAATACTATAATGTAACATAGAGCTACGGAACTATACAGTCAGCAAAAACTAACTACTCTACTGTATAAGTGGCCACCAAAAGGCCGTGCTTCTGTTTACCTTCTTGCGTCATAAGTCTGAATGTGGGTTTAAAAACTGAGTGGCAAGTTGCAAGTCTGAACAGTGTACCTCAGTTGTCAGTTCTAAGAGTTGAGAAGCAGGTATATGATTAAAGAGGAATATCTGTAGGATAATGATAAATCAGGGTTCTACCAGGAGAACCAGGGGAAAGCAGTGCCTCTAACTAGCCCTGAGTCACTGTGGTTGTAAAATTTTCCTTTGTTAGCCTGGCAACTGACATTTGGGTAAAACTGGGAGAGCTGTGGCCCAGGTAAATTCGCAGGTATGAGCTGACAACTGACAAATGTCACAGCACGTGTGCAGCTGTGCTCCATGATAAAGAACTAGCCAGTTACTTTCAGGTGATATGAGAGCTGAAGTGCAAGAATCTGTCGTAGCTGAACGCAGCCACTTAGCTCACGCGTACTCTAAAGGCTTCCAGGCTGCTTGTCACCCCTGCCCGCGTGCCTACTCAACACTAAGTGCTTATGTGTCAGGTAATAAGCCTGGCTAGTTAAGTGTAAGTTACAAATTATTTTACATACTGAAGTTCTATCACGTACTGGCCCTTACGGGAAAATGTTTTCAAATTCAATGAATACGAGAATGTTAAATTTATCAAGAGGACTGACTTGGGATTAAGATTTTTACCCAGTACAGGTTTTATTCCTGCTTTTGGTCTTGACAAGAGACCTGTGAGCTCTAAAAGGCCACAAAGGAACTAGACATGTGTGTGTGGATAATCTGAGGAGGGTCACACTTACCTTACTGAGTCCTAAGTACGTCACCATGGACATAACCGGTGCTGCTAGTGCAAAAACCAGCAAGTGCTTTCTGATTCGATTCCGCTCCAGGCCAGCATGCATCAAGAAGGAAACCAGCCCGAAAGCTGCTGGGGCCTGGAAATGAGTAATTACCCCTTATTCTCACTTCTCAACTACGACTTACTTCTACAGCAAAAGTAACGGCATCTGACCATAAAGTCTCATACCTAAAACCCAGACACAGCACAAAGACCGAGTTCTGCCTTTTAGAAATTAATGCTCTAAGTTAAGAAGAGATCCATCTGACATAAGCGAATATTTCTTGAATAATGGGAAAGGGAAACAGTCAAGAAAAGAAAAATACTGAAGCCAGGGATTTAGTTCAGTGGTTCCAGCATCTGCCTTGCTAGGCCAAGGGCCCGAGTTCGATCCCAGGTAACCACATACAAAATACCAGGCATCGTGATTCACACGCATCAGCAATCAGTACCACACACCACAGTGCTGCGCGTGGTAGCTCATGCCTGTGATCCTAGCACTCGGGAGGCAGAGGCAGGATTGCTGTGTTCGAGGCTCACCAGGGCTACATTGTGAGTTAAGGGCTAGCCTGGACTACAAAGTGAGACCCTGTCCAAAAAAAAGAAAAATACTCATGAACAAAATTCTATAAAATATAGAAATCTATGGAGAAGTTAACAGTCTGTGTATATGACCGTAAAAAAATAAAGCCCCTCAGTAAGAGATTAAGAAAATAATACCAAAGGGGCCGGGGAGTTAGCTCAGTGGTTCCGGCGCCTGTCTTGCAAGCGCAAGGACCTGGGTTCGATCCTCGGTAACCACATACCATACTGGGCGTGGAGACTCATGCCCAGCAGCAACCAGTACCACATACCACAGTGCCGGGCGCGGTGGCTCACGCCTGTAATCCCAACACTCGGGAGGCAGAGGCAGGAGGATTGCTGTGATGTGAGTTGGAGGCTGAGCTGAGGGCCAGCCTGAACCACAAAGCGAGACCCTGTCTCAAAAAAAAAAAAAAAAAAAAGAAAATAATACCAAAAATGAACTATGAATAATTTACATAAATCTCCAAAATGAATGGGGAAAAATTTCCACTCCAGAAAAATATTAAAGACCAAGGGAAATTTTAATCATGAATATATTCATATTAAATCTTGGCTTACCTTATGGAGCATTATTGCCACAAACACAATTAACTGGACACTAGTCTGTGAAGTAGAAGCTGCTGCTCCCAAAGCAACGCCATCAGCTAAATTTGGAAACAAGGGAACGTAAAATGCCTAAACAGCAACAGCAATGCAGTGGCTGTGGGAGTTGGGTAGGGTGCTTTGGAGTCTGGTAGAGCCAGATTTGACCTGAGTTTACTTTAACCTTTCTGAACTTCAGTCTTCACATCTGTGAATGGGTTCAATAAAGCATCTATTTCTCAGGGTTTTCATGACGATTAGATAAGAGACTAAGTAAAGAACTTAGCACCTGGTCCAGAGTATTCAGTGTGCTATTTATTTTTGTTGTTGATTTAAAAGGGATGAAGCTCAAAAATTCACTGATTAGATAATCAAACTGTGAAAACAGAAATGCCAAAGAATTGTAACGATGGCATTTCTTCATCTTTCAGATAAAGACACTTACACCTTGACCCCTGTGATTTGTCCTTACTCTTGTACACTGGCTGAGCGAGGAAATTTTACTAGGAAGACATGTCATGCCAGAAACATCTAGATAATAATACTGTGCCACCTTTCATTTGCCTTCCTTTGTTACTAGGTTTGGGCTGCGGCTCTCAAGTCTGCCCCATCAGCAGTTAGATTCCAGGATATACCAGGGGTATCAGTGCAAAAGTGCCAGGGATCTTTTCCAGACAAGTCCTAGGGCAGAGGATACAAAACTTCTACTCATCAGCCAGGCCTTGTAGGTAATTCAGCCTCTTATAACTACTCAATTATTGTGCAAAAGCAGCCACAGTTAACACAAAACAGGTGGGCATGGCTGTGTTCTGACACGACTTTATTAAACCATTCTCAGCTGGCAGACCTGGCACAGATACGAAGCACCTGTCCCTGAAGGCCAGCCCGAACCAATCAGTCTGGATGGTCTCAGTAAACACTATGCCTTCCTGAGTGAGAGGACGGAGGGGGTCACACTGGAATCCAACCCTACCTGCAGCATGGACCACCAGACCCAGCGTGGTAGTGATTTTGGAACTGCTAGGCCTCGCTGTTTCGGTATCTGCAGCAAGAACGAAAAGAAAGCATCTGTCAGATGGAAACTGAAAGTGAGTGTGGAGGAAGATGAAGTTCTGAATATTTTTCTTGGCTTATTTGTTTTTGTGGCAGGGTCTTGCTGTGTAGTTTGTGTTGGCCTTGAACTCACAGCTATCCTGCCATAGCCTCCCAAGTGCTGGGACTGTTGGCATGTGCCACCACCCCTGACTAGATGAAGTTTTTGAAATCTCTTAAAGTAGGAAGTGACTATTTCCCCCACTACTGTCATTTTTCTTTCTGCGTCAAATACCAAGTCCCCCTTATCCTGAAGAGGTTAGTACAAGGGACTTTTGACTCAGGCTTCTCTCAATCAACAAACTCCTGAAATGTTTAACCTCCAACTACCTAACTTCCTCACATTCCTTAACTTGCCATACACTGTGGGAAGTGCTTTATAATCTCTGACTGCTTCTTCTCTGACCAATCTGAGGCGTGACTGAAAACTACCATAAATATATATATATATTTTTTTTTTTTTCATTTTTTTTTGAGACAGGGTCTCGCTTTGTAGTTCAGGCTGTCACTGAGTTCACAATGTAGCCCAGGCAAGCCTTGAACGCACAGCAATGCTCCTGCCTCTTCCTCCTGAGTGCTGGGATTAAAAGCATAAACTACCACACCTGGCATTGTGGTGTGGTACTGACTGCTGGTGGGCATGCCCCGCATTGCTCTATGTGGTTACCAGGGATCTAACTCAGGGCCTTGTGCTTGCACAGGCAGCAGCTGGAACCACTGAGCTAAATCCCTGGCCCCAGAGAGGCTATCTTAAAAATGAAAAACAAAACAAAGATAAAAGATTAATTCTAGCTCAAAAACAACCATCCTCTGGTTCGACCTAAGATTCTAGGCAACCCGGGACCGCATGTTACTTCACAGTTCTCTATCTCATGGAGACACAGAAAGTTATTTTCACTTAAAAGTCGTATGTTACCACAGAGACTGTACCTGATAAAGAAGACACCTCCTATTACTTTCCTTCTTTTTTAGCATGTCTCACAGAATGTGGCACAGCACCAGGAACCCCACAGTTGTTTAGTAAGTTTTTACTGGAAGATGGAAAAAAGTATTTATCTGTGTCACATGAAGATGTTACTAGTATTACAGGAAACATACAAGAAGGAAAAAATGTCTAGACAATATATTGTTCAAAGATAAGGACATCAAAGTGTTAGGTGAAATGACAGCCAACACTGTCAAGTACATGTCAAGAGCTTTAATCATGAGCCTAACAGACAGAAAGAAGGGATTGAGTAGGAGAAGTACACGAGTCAAGTAACATGTCATTCTCTACTAAGAAACTTTAAAAAAATTTTTTTTTGAGACAAGGTCTCTCTTTGTAGTTTAGGCTGGCCCTGAGCTCAGCTTCAAACTCACAGCAGTCCTCTCCTGCCTCTGCTTCCCCAAGTGCCGGGATTATAGGCGTGAGCCACCACACCCAGCACTGTGGTATGTGGTACCCAAGAACTTGAGACTGCGCTTGCCAGGCAGACACTGGAACCACTGAACTAAATCCCTAGCCCTCTACAAATACTTTGTCATCCTCCAAAAACACTGCAAGGGTCTGGGGATTTAGCTCAGTGGTTCCGGTTTCTGCCTGCCAAGCACAAAGTCCTGAGTTCATTTTCGGATAACTACCTACCACAATGCCAGGTGTGGTGGCTCACGCCTATAATCCCAGTACTTAGGAGGCAGAGGTAGGAAGACTGCTGTGAGTTCAAGGCTATCCTGGGCTACATAGTGAGCTCAAAGCTGGCCTGAGTTACAATGAGAGAACTTGTCTCAACAAAACTAAAAAAAAAAAAAAAATACTGCAAGGAATGAAAGCTGAGCTACTAACTACTCTGAGATAACAACTATTAATTATGTGACAAGCTTTGGCCTTCTACTTATTATAGTCTTATGTCATAGTTCTAAGTAGCATCTTAGATAAAAATTAGGGACCTTAAAATTAAAAGATTTTATATGTCTATAGGAAAAGATTATTTTAGCATAAATTTAATAAATACATTTTACTTTTTCCCACGGTACTAGATAGTCAACCCGGAATCTTCACAATGAGCTATAATCCAGCCCTTTTTTTTTTTTGAGACAGCATCTTGCTTAGTAGTTCAGGCTGGCCCTGAGCTCACTATGTAGCCCAGGATAGCCTCCAACTCACAATTCTCCTGCCTCTGCTCCCTGAGTGCTGAGATCACAAGCATGAGCCACCATGCCCTGCATTATGGTATGTGTACTGATTGCTGGTGAGTGTGAGTCACTACACCTGGTATTGTTGTACGTGGTTACTGGGGATCGAACTCAGGACCTAGCACTTACCAGGCAGGCACCAGAACCACTGAGCTAAATCCCCTCATCTTTTCTTTTTTTAATATATTAATTTGAAGACAGTATCTCACTGAGCTGCCCAGGGTGGCTTACATTTATGGTCTTCCTGCCTCAGCCTCCCAAAGTGCTTGGATTACAGGACTGTGCCCCTATGCCTGTTTACTAATATTTAATACCACATAAAACTCTGCAGAGAATATGTAAAACCCTGTCATCAGACACATGAAAGTTGACAAAAACAATGGCCCAGAGATAAAACAGAAGAATAAAGATACACAGTGGACCCTTAATTTATGAACTTGATCAAGTCTCAAGGGCTGGTTGTAACTCTAGCTGGTTTTAAGTCAATGTAGTCAAGATCTGGGCGTTTACCTGGGTACACACTGTAGATAACAAGAGGGAGATGAATCTTCCATTAGCCTAATTGACCCAAGTTGTTCATATGACAGGCTGGTTATAACTTTAGGGTTCAGGATATATTCTATATTTAATTCTTTGTATAGAATTACAGGGCAACCTTGAGCCTATATGGAATATTTTTAAAATTTTTTTAAAATTTTGGCCTCAAATAGTATAGACTCATGACTCTAACTTTAGGGTCAGGTTAGATGTCCTAAAGTTTCCCAGTAGTCATTTCACAGTCCCTTGTAGAGTTGCTGTCCAACAGGAGGCCTGTGGTCACCCTAGTCCTTGACTATTCTGCTATCATCTTCTGCTCTTGTATCCAGACTCTGTCCAATGGGCTCAACCAAGACTTCAAGTATCACTACTACTCTGAAGGTGCCCTCAGCTTGGCAGGAAGCACAGTCTTGCCGAGATCAGCTTCACACCTTCTGAGCGGCTGGGCTGGGCTCCTGGACCTCTCCGGTGTACAGCACTGTCTTCTTCTCCAAGGCATCCGGGTGCTTCTTCTGTAGCCCCAGCTGGCAGCCAGTGCGGCTATGCCAACAGCCAGGCAGCTGCCACAGTGAACACCATGGGCGTCTGTCTTGGTGTCACAGCATCAGCCTTGGTTCTCACAGTTGCTGTATGCCTCCTTGAACACCGAGATGGCTAAGCAAGGCTGGAACTCCTGAGCCCACATTCGTCACATCCCCCAGTTTATGAACTTTAGCTAAAAGCTGGTAAGAAGCACAAGAATGAAATAGGTGCCACTGCAGGAACTCAGGTAACACAGCTAGAGCCAGGGATCGGCTGGCAGAGGGCGCTTCTCCTTTCCTACTTGAAATAAACACATGAGTAAAACTGTGGGGGTTTTTTTGAGACAGGGTCTTGCTTTGTGGTTCAAGCTGGCCCTGAGCTCAGCCTCAAACTCACAAACAGGCAATCCTCCTGCCTCTGCCTCCCGAGTGCTGGGATTACAGGTGTGAGCTACCACGCCCGGCACTGTGGTATGTGGTACTGGTTGCTGCTGGGCTTGAGTCTCCACACCCAGTATTGTTATGTGGTTACCTGGGATTGAATCCGGGTCCTTGCGCAAACCACTGAGCTATATCCCCAGCCCTATGGCTTTCTTTTTTGTGGCACCTAGGAGCTTTTTTTTTTTTTTGCGGCACCTAGGATTGAACTTAGGACCTTGCACTTGCCAGGCAGGCATGGTGCTGCTGAGCTACTTCCTTCGCCCCATTAGTTGTTACTTTGCTGCAGATTAAAGACTGAGCTACATCCCTGGCACCATTGTGATTTTTTTTTTTTTTTTCTGAGACAGGGTCTCACTTTGTAGTTCAGGCTGGCTCTGAGCTCACTATGTAGCCCAGGTCAGCCTGGAACTCACAGCAATCCTTCAGAAAAGCTGTAAGAACAATTAAAAAATATTTATACATCATTTCTCCACCTGACCTACTACTGTCTAACACGTTACCCGTTTGCTTTATAACTTACATTCATACTCTTTAAACACAACAAATATTTTTTCTGTACCAATTATGTATGTATATATGTTTATATGTATGTATTTATTTTTTGGTCCTGAGGATCAAACTCGGGACCTTGAACTTGTGAGGCAGGCATCAAAACCACTAAACTAAATCCTCGGCTTCTGTACCATATAGAAGTTGCATATATCATAACCCTTTATTTCCAGGTATTGCAATGCGTATTTCATAAGAAAAAGGATATTATCTTATATAAGTTATAGACCAGTAAACTTATCACTGATATTTTGTCATGTGTGTGTGTGTATGTGCATGTGTGTGTGTTTGTGGTACCAGGGATCAAACTCAGGACCTTGTGCTTGCCAGGCAGGTGCAGCACCAGTGAGCTACATCCCCCTTCCAACTTCTCCTATTTTAATTTTGTCAGCTGCCAATTTTTTTTGTTTCCAAGAAGGATCTAGTTTGGGATTACACACTGCATTTTGCGGACACTGATGTTTGGAAGAATACGTTCCCATCCTCGCACCTTTGCTGTTTTAGGAAACAGTCTTCCTCTCAGGTTTGTCTCATGTGCCCCTCTACTGAGTGCTCTCGCAGGAACACCGCACAGGCGAACCATCAAAGATCGTCACCTGCTCAGGGGTGGCAACAACTGTGAGGAGACACTGGACCCTCAGTACTGCCTCATGGATACTCTGGATTTTGTTCTGTCTCTCTAGAGAGTTAGTTTTTGTTTCATTTGAATTGCAAGCTTTCTTTCAGGAAGCTGCTCTCTCTTTTCCAAGGCTCTACTTCTTTTCAGTGCTGCGGCTGTTCTGTCTATCCTCTAGTTCTGTAAGTCAGAAGCACTGAATTTTCTATCCGATTCTTGTTTGAGCCAACCTTTGCTCTTTTTTTTTTTTAGGTTTTTGGAGACAGGGTCTCGCTTTGTGGTTCAGGCTGGCCCTGAGCTCAGCCTCAAACTCACATCACAATCCTCCTGCCTCTGCCTCCCGAGTGCTGGGATTACAGGCGTGAGCCACCACGCCCGGCACTGTGGTATGTGGTACTGGTTGCTGCTGGGTGTGGGTCTCCACACCCAGTATTG